>OMKX01000298.1:4331-22341 GCA_900302425.1 Brosme brosme
ATATATATATATATATACATATATATATATATGTTAAATATATATAGTTGTAATATTTGTTGATCAAACGAGTAGCACGCATGAGCACACAAGCAGGCACACACACAAACACCGAGGACTTTGATCTAAGAGTACTTTTCTATTTACGTGTTTTTTTATCAGGGGTCTCAGTGTTATGTTTGATAATATAATGTACCTGCCAGGCATTTATTTCTACACTACCCTCAAGTCAAATGTAAAGAAAAGGCTTCAAGCAATATAATAACAATAGCAAAAATCACTGAATACATCAATTAAACCAACATTAAGGGAACAAATCTGATAATTAAAAGTGGTCAAATAATTACATTCTAAATCTTCTTTTGATGTTAACAATATCTCCTAAGACTAAAACTACGGTTGTGACCTATTCAAAATGACAGGATGTTTTGCTCTTTCCCAAGTACATTTTGGAAAATGTCATAAGTAAATAAATACATGTTCATCAATATAACATATAATATAACATGATCTGAGATGCATAACATAAATGTGCAATGCTAAATAATGCATTATGACACCTTTGAACATTGTTTTCCTTTAGTTGTATGCAAACAACAATTAATGATCCATAACCTGAATGATGCCTTGATACTAAGCAGGTGAACCTCAACCCCGTCAGCGGAATTGGTCGTGCATTTAAAAACGTTGCACATGGTAGTATTTCTATATGAAAAGGTCCCTATTCAGTCACGCTGACTGGACTTTATGATGGAGGGTTGCCTTGCTTTTATTTGCACTTAGTGACTCCCGGTTCCTTCCTGGGTATCAGCCGTGACTGGATTCCTAACTGTGGAGGTAATCTAATTCTGAGGTTACCAAACCAGTTTGGTAGACTTAGCACAAAAGCTCTGAGCACAAAAGCTCTGAGCACGAGCACTGTTCCCCAAATACATTCTTCTGGGAAGATAAAGCGATATATTCAAAGATATCACCTCAGTCACATCTCACAATTTCAGCATAACTGGCCAGCCAGTCAATGACTCTAATACTTATATTCTATACTGGTAGATGTGGGCCATACTTTATATTACACTTATATTCTCTGACATATTCTGTACAGCATACAGTGTAAATATCCCTGGATACACATTCCATCTATATTCAAAATAAATAAATCCACCATAAAAAAAGAAAGTGAAACACTGGTACAAACAATTCGTTTTTACTACCAATATAAAAATATGCAATTCCAACTGTGGAGAACTCATCTATTCAGACTGCATCTTAGCCCATGAAAAATAATATTGTTTTAAATCTTGTTTCTGTAATGTACTTGAAGCAGTTTGCTTATTTTATGAATTTTATGCAATGCAATGTTAAAATCCTGTAAATAAAATCCACAGAGAAGCAGATGGAAATGATGGCTACACAGGTGCTCACATTATGCATGGTCCTTAAAGCCAACATAATGTGAAGGTTCACACCACCGTGTCCCTGCTTACGTACTGTCTGTGACGAACAGTTATGCAACACAATGCACTGCTGGTTTAAGCACTTGTGCCCTTCTTTGTTCGAAGAGGGACATTGCTGCTGACATGTGAATGGCACACCTTGAGGTAGCACTCTATAAACAGAACACACGTGCCTGCTTGTGGGGTTTGTATGCAACACCCTGTGTGCCATAACCACCTTCGTGAGATGGAAATAATTGTGTATTTTCCTCCAATAAGATATAGATTGATTGATTGATTGAATCAGAAGTAGGAAAGCATGGTTTATTGTCTATGAAAAGCTTCTTACATGACAAGAACCTACAACATTTTTAATAAGGTGTCCAAGACCAATCGTAATAACTGTGAACACAATTACATGACTGTTATTTATTAACTTAAATTGTCTTAAATTGACATTCAAATACAAAAGTTGATTGAAATCCTCAATGTTTCCTCTCCATATCATCATGACCTACTCCTCATTCTTCACTCGCAAACATCCTCCCCATCCAACAAGATGACATCACGTCTCACCACTCAACGCATCATCCTCTCCTCAGAAGTCCATCGACAGGGACCTCTGCTGGGCCATTTCAGAGTTCATTCTTCTGCCTCCTGCTCGGCGCACATACACATCATACCTCCCATTCTCCTCCTCCTCCTCCTCATCCTCCTCCTCCATCACTCTATCCACCCGCCTCAGCATCGCATCCCCCGGCCCGGGATGCCCCTGTCCCCTCTCGGCCATGGAGTGCCGCAACTCCGTTCGGGCCGGCTTCATGCTGGGCCAGCTCTTCTTCCTCAGACTCCGGCTGGTGCCCTGCTGAAAGGCCTGGAAGTCATTCTGGAAGCCCCCCCCGAACGGGGGAAACTGGATGGAGCTGGCTAGCATGGAGGGTGCACCTCGACTGGGCATCACGTAATTGATGGAGGCCTGGGAGCCGCAGTGGTGCTCGTGGATGCAGCGTGTCCGGTCGGAGGACGTGCGGCGGAGAGCATTCAGCGACTGCATCTCCTCAGAAAGCTCCCCCAGGTCTCCAGACATCTCCTTGTGCCCAGGAAGGAATCTTAAGAGTTACACCATGCAGGCATAGACAGAGCACCAAGCTCAACTTTAAAGGGGACCTATTGTAGAACTTTTGGTATCATTAAAAACATCTTTGAAACAATGATTCTGAAATGCATAGTAAAACAATCATGGTCAAGCCATCATCCGTATCCGTATTATATACTCTCAGCTCATCCTTGCCTGAATACAGGTTATTTTCAGTGGGCTTTCCCTTTCAACCACTCTCTCCTTGTTGATTGGTCTTTTGAGAGATTGTATATATATATTTCGGTTTTGTTTTCAGAATTGCACAGTGGACATGCATCAGCTTCCGTCTCTGTTCTCTTGCTACGACGCACTGCACAAAGTAACATCGCTAGCGGGCTGGATCATTTTATAGACCAGGAAGTGCTAGGCTGAGGAGAACCATTAGCTACATCATTACTGGCTCAGATCACATCGGACAGATCTTGCCAGTTAGGACTTTAGAGCAGGAATACGAAGAGACGCAGCAGGTTTCAGATTTCAAGCTTTGTACAACAGGTCCACCTTTAATTTAATAGAGGTAAACGAGGAGGTGTGGATCAGAATGAACCTACCTTGTCCCTGAGAGTGAATAGCTCGTAATGGGGAGGGTCAAACACTTCATGGAACTCAGGCCGGTTGAACAAGTTATTTTTACGCAGCAGCACCTGTAGTCAGAAGTTGAGAATCATAAATGATGTATGTCAAAGTAAGTACAAATGTACAAGGAATTCCTCTCGGTCAAATTGCCAGCATTCGCTCAGTTGAAAATACAAATCTAGAATAAAGAGGCGAAATATAATGATCAATGTAATATGCATATTTGCAGTGAAAGTGTTTGACACAGGGGAAGGATTTGGGCAGGGTCCTTCTAATTAAATCAAATGTTATAATGAAGCGCAGACCTCGTTCAGGGTGCTTATAGGCAGAGGAAAGAAACGTGTGTTTTCAAGTAGAAAATTGAACACACACCCCTATGGCTACACACCATACATATTTGATGGATATGTCATATATATATGCTTGATGGTCACAGTATTGATGCACTACTTGTATCGATCGGTCGGATGCGGACAGACCTTTTTGCGCGGCTGCTTGACCTGCACCAAGATAGAGATGATCAGGAGCAGCAGCACCAGGCCCGTGGACACACCGATCACGGTGCCATGGGTCTTGGTGATGTGGTGGAACAGACCTTTGCTCTTCTTTTCTGGACGGTGGGAAAGGCCGACACAATACACACACATACAGACGCACCCACCCACACACACACACACACATATATGCCCGCATGCACACACATTCACAATACACAAACACACACACACATATGCACGCAAGCACGCATGCACACACACACACACGCATACACAATACACATAGAATACACAGATGCACCCACACACACACACACACACACACACACACACACACACACACACACACAAATACACTCAAAACACACACACATATATGAACGCACACGCACACACACATACATACATACACAATACACACAAACACACGTGGAAAGAAAGGATTAAGTAGCACAATTTCAAAATTATAAATGAAACACAACATTACGATGAATGATGAGCTACCGATCACCTGATATGTATCATTAAATGTTGCATTATATTTCATTACACAAACAGAGCCAGACGGACGGATGCATGATCAGTATATACCTTTGCAGTTGCCTTCGTCCCATGGGAAGACACAGTTCTGGATGCCATTGCACACCAGAGAGGTGTTGATGCACATGTTGCTATGGCAGAAGAATGCACTGCCCTGGCAAGGGGCTGAAATGAGATGGGATTAAAACATGTCATGTCTGTCATGGAGACCAAATAAGATGTAATTTAGGAGTAAATATAAAGTCTTGTTTCCTTTACCATGTTTTGTAACATGGCTGCCCCATATCAAACTACATAATGTGATATTTGCTTGTGATATACTGTATATGGAATGTTTGCTTGACACAGACAGGACCAACACCACAGAACAGCCCAGAACTTGTCATTTTAAAAAAAAGGTTGAAATTGCAGTTTGTCAACCACACAGAGGCGCTATTTACCACTCCATACCCAAGTGAAGAAACTGTTCTCCCATGGCAACGAAGGTGATTGGCAACCGACGGACTGACAATTAAGCTAAGCTAAACTAAGGAAACAAAACGAACACAACTCACGGTCTTCAAACACAGTGAACAGCATGCGGAAGCGACTGAGGCGACTCGACTCATCGGCCCACATCCGAACCACCCCTAGCCCCGTGTCTAGCATGATGTCGTTAGCCACCGTGCTACAGAATTTAGCCTGTCATAACAGATCACACACCATTATCATGACATGAATGCATGGTAAACACGCAAGCCTGGTAAAGAGGTTCACTTGATTTCAATCGCTTACCTTCAGGTCTTCAATGGCGTTGCTGCCGTCATACACGGCCACAAAGTTCTTCTTACATTCATTCGAATTCTCCATTTGATAATCTAGAAACCGCAGGTAGATCTGAGATGAAGAAATACAGGATGGTACATTTGGACTCACTCATGGAAATGATAGTGTTATAATTACTGCTTCAGAGAATAAAATAGATTAGAACAGATTATTAGAACAGATTTAACATCCCAACACTCTTCTTGGGCAAATATTTTTGGACATGCCATCAACATGTTTTTATTTGATGGCATGTTTACTTGATAAGGATTCCTTTATATGTAAAAAATAAAGAAGAATTTATTGGGTCTCATAATTGTTCCATTTCCAATCAATGCTGGGAACGTCATTCTCTTTGTGGAGACACAAGGCACCAGAACGAGATACCCTATGGTTGGCAGGCGCTCGGATGGTCCAGATACAGTCCACGGCCTGGTCCGCTTTCACTCTGTTCTCCTCTTCCACCTGACTGGAGCGGATCAGCCCATCTGCTCCAGTCAGCTCAAACTGGCAGTCTGGAACGCAGGGAGGACGAGCCCATTAAATCGAAGACGAAAAGAGTACAACTTGTAATGTTCCGAAAGGTTTGTTGACAGCAGCAACAAAAACAATAGTAGGAGCGGGGGGAAATATAACAGAGCGTGTAAGAGGTTTGTTAGGTATGATGCACACTGTATGGCACTAGGTGGACAGTTTGACCAGTGTTACGCAGCTAACAGAAAAGTGTTTATTAAGGATCAATAGTCAAATAAATGAATGAAACAACAACAAAAATGAATTGTTCAAACTCAATTCTGTAAACTATATCAGGTAAAAGGTAAATCATTAATAAAACATTTATGATACTAAGAACAGATGATTGTATGTGGTAGAGATACCTGGGATGGGGTTGAGGATTCCTCCGATGTGCAGGTAAAACTCAGGGTCTTTATGGGGAAATGAAAGAGAGAACCAGTCAGCTTTCATTAGCAAGAACTATGTACATTGTTGTAAATATATTGATATTATAAGAAGATATTCATATAAAATGCTATTCATCAGGTGCATGGAATGTACTGGGGTTCTCCGTCTTAACATTTGTGTTCCCCAAAGACTACAATCATTGAGTGTGTGAGTAGGTGAGACTGGAAAATTTGAATCTCATAATTGAGACTCAGTCAGTGAGTGGGGCCTGAAGCATGGTCACAAAACCCCCTTAAAACAATGAGAGCGGACCCTTTCACAGAGGAGTTGTAGGACAAACACAGGTGTCGCTCATCACACTAATTATGTGTCTCCTCCTTTTATGTCCCAGGGCACGGGCAGTAGACTAAACTAGTGAAGATAAGTCTACTAGCCGTGCCCCGGCAAACAAGAAGAGCCGATATATACTGTTATAATTTACAACACGTCTTAGTCCTAGGGGACGTCTCTGTGAAGAGGGTCTTCTTGGCATCGCTCTCATGATGCCACACTGGGTTCATCAACCATGTGCCAGGATCATTGGCTTCTGAAGAGCTTCTATCTCACAGACGGCGCTCTGTCCTCCTGTGAATCCGTCTCGTTACCTGTGGTGAAGTGGTACTGGACCTGGAAGCCAAGGCCCTCCAGCTCGTCGTCGCTGTAGAAGCGCACCCACACGAAGCGCCCGCTGGAGAGCACCAGGCCCGGGGTTGCTGTGCCGCAGAAGCGGTCGATGAGGGGGGAGAAGCTGAAGGGGCCGTCGCGCACCTCGATGTTGTCGAAGCGGCACTCGAACGACGCCTCGATGTAGAAGCTCCTGTTGAACTGCAGCTCTATCCGCTGCCGCGGTAATGCTGCAGCGGGATTTGATGATCATAAACAAAACGGGAAATAACATTTAACTACACCTTTATTTTGTATAGTGCATTTCATTCATGCAAAACAATGCGTATTTTGATGGGCTTTACATAAAACATTGAATTAAGTACATAACCTAAAACGTACAATGTGTGCCATCAAATGTTATAACATGTTGTTTGAGGGTTGAAATATACCGTAACCATTTGCTCACTGATTTCACATACTGGTCTAATACAAAAATGTAAATAATTATTGCTAATGAAAGCTGACTGGTCCTCTCTTTCCGAAAATACCCAGAACAAGAAACTGTATTTAATAATACCTAGCAAAAACTGGTAATTAGACAACATTGTTTATATTGTATTCTACAAACTATGGCAAACCACTAGTATTAGTGGCAGCCAGGATAGGGCAAGGGTATTGTCTGGAAAATGACAAAATATAAATAATAAAAGGAAATGACCAGACCACAACTCAAATATCAGTTGTTATTTAAAGTGCATGAATTGAAGTCTTGAAGTCTCATGAATTGAAGTGTCACATCATGCAGTAAATGCATGATGTGCGACATCTCTACAAGTGTACAAAGCGTATGTTTGTTACCTTCCAGTATGTAGATGCACTCCTTGTTGGGTGGGTATGTTTTGGGGTAGTTTGGAGAGCTAAAGACCCCACCCTCTGTGTCTCTCACCCAGCTTCCACAGTTACGGGGGACTCGAGGCTGAAGGGTGGGCTTAGCAACTTGTGATGCTGCGTCTGGTGCATCTGTGGATCCATTCAACACATACACTGCATCACATTTAGTCATTACCACTAGTCTGACTTTCAATTCCACATTAGGCTGCATCATAAATGCATGTATACACACACACACACACACACACACACACACACACACACACACACACACACACATGCTGTACACCTGTGGAGTCAAGCAGTCAGGCTTGGTAATCTTAGGTGAACGAGGGAAGAGAAGAAGACATACTCTTTCAAACACATAGAACACCAGCGGACAGTGAACCACATGGTTGTTACTGTAGTAAATAAACATGGTGAACTGAACTCAACCTTTGGTTTTCTGTGCCGCCGCGAAGCCCTCCTCAATCAGTACAAGCAGGATACACACTGCTGAAGGACAGGGTGGAAAAGAGGTCAATCAGAAAACAGGGCGAGAGAGTGCAACTGATATCACCCAACATGACCAGAGGAATTAAAGGATGAGAGCAGAGCCGGGCAGCTTGGCAAGAATTCAAATTTGGAGACAGTTTTCTTGTTTCTCTCCTCCAGATCCTTAATGTAGACCTATAAGTCACAGTGAGGCACAGTAGTGCGATCGGTCTTTAGCGCCCTCTATTGGCCAGACGCCACAATGTAGGCAACACACTATTTCTTCCAAATTTTAAAGAAGGCACAAGACAGGTCAGTTGGCTATCACGCATACCAACCTAATCTGCACCAATTTTGGAGCAGCATAATGTACTTTTTACATTAAAAGCTATTGCTGTAGCCACTTGGAAGTCATTTTTAACTGTTCTGAGGTTCCACTCAGAATGACGTAGGCTATGGCCTACTAAGACAATCCGTTATATTGGCCTATGTCTATTGCTGTTTCTACTGTCGAAGAATCAATAGGCCTACTGATTTGACAAAGCTTGTGACTATATTCCGGAAAACAACAATGGAACATGTAATTTCTGTGTTAGTACAAAAAGTGTTCATTGCCAAAATTTAATAAATACCTACTCTCCAATAGGTGGTCTCTAACTACTCACCTGCTTGCATCCTTCTCATTGGTCCGTTACAAGGTGAACGTCGACGATTCCAACCTTAGTTCCACATTTCCATTTTAATGTTAACGCATAACTAAGAGAGTAACGTTAGCCCAAACATGTGCACTTTCAGATTTTAACATTTTTCTAGAGATGTTTTTAATTCACTGTATTTTTTAAAAATATAGGTGATGTACATATAGCGAACGCGGATTCTTACTTAACGTCCTCCTTTAAGTTTCTTGATTATAATGCAAAAGAGGAAGAAAAAAGTCATCAGTGCAAAAACGCCTTATCGCAAGCGCTAGTCCAGAATGGTTCCATCACTTCAAATTGATGAATTGACCGTCTTGCTCTTTGGGGTTTGGGTTTTTTAACATAACTGGCGCTGCAACACGACGTGCAGATTGCGCATGGGCAGACCAGGAAGCCGAACTTTTAATCGAATAATATTGAGTGGAAATACGTCATAGGGTCCACCAATCCGGATTACAACGTCTTGTTTATATCCAGGTTTTTTCAGTTAGTTGGTAAAACACACACACACACACACACACACATACACACGCAACATGCATGTATAAACCGTTATTTTATTGAATAGACCTTTTTAAATCACCTTTACTTGCCCTTGGTGTGAAATGAGTCCTGTCTGAATTGTATTCGGTGAAGGAGTATCTAGACTGCTACACATTATTCCCTTTGAAAATAGAACAGGCCCAACACGAAATTCATAACTTAAACAGATTGGCTTGCTTATACACATTAAACTCAGTTTTTAAATGTGTGCATGCAAGCACATGCATATATTCATGTATCTTGGATTGTAAACCATCTTGTTTATCAGAGTGAATATATGTCAGCATCAATGTGGGCCACGGTCAACCTCAAGGATGAATGATACAATAGATACAGCAGAAGAGAAGGTGACAGCACGATGGGACTCTTGTTGAACAGCACAAACCAGAAGTAGCTTAACAATAGGCCTGAGGCGGAGTTTGTATCCTGAAACCAGACATCTAGTGTTGCTTTCTGGGTCAGGGACAACACAGCCGTGCCGTGAAGATGACACTTTTATCCTTAACTGTAATTTCCCCCCAGTTATAGTTTATTACTGTACCATTCTGGGGTTACATTCTCTGTAAACATTATTGTATGGTATCTTCAGTTTAAGTGTAATTAGTTCCCAAATTCCTGCATCTGTGTCAAGGCGGATGTCCAGAATGTTCGACTCCCAGGAACAGCAGAAAGTTTACATGGTGATGGCTGGATTAAACTGTGCACATTGAATGCTCAATGTAGAACAGGTGCGCAGCCTCACCTAGCCCCAGAGTCCCATCAGTCTGACTCAGGCCAGGTGAGGCTGCTTAAACAAGCCATCATCCACATACACTCCACACTGTTAAATTACATGTGCAGTTGTTAAATGTATGTTGGTTGTCTGAATATTTAGTGGTGTCCTTTGTATGTTTATGTAGTGGTATTAACGGTATAGTTGTACCATGTATTCTCTAGCCTGTTCATCTGCTGCTCTCCTATGTTGGATATTTGGATTTTAAAAAATAAGCTTTAAAAATAAAAATTACACCGCAATTAAAGCTCTTAAATCTTAAATACAGCACCTTTCATTTAATGCTAAGCATATCCCAATAAGATATTGGTCATAGAATCAGAGGGAGATTTACAATTCAGCTAGGCCCAGAGGATTAGGGGTGAGGACTACCTGTAGTCATCTCATGCCGGCATAGTGATAGAATGAACCATTTTCATGTAATTTTACTTGCAGACAAAATGCTAATAAAGGCCTCAAATCTGACACACTCTCGCCATATGGTCAATCTCAACCTTTCTAGGGAGACAGATTGCCGTGACCCTGACTCCAAATAGGGCTAAGCTTAGCACCCGCCAGATTAGTCTGGTTCTCACATGGTCCTCAGAATGAGGAGAGGATGAAGAGATGCTGGTACACAAGTGATGGAGATCAGGAAGTGGTCCGGTGAGGTGAGGTCAGTAGGAGCTGACTCAGCATCTCTTCACACCACCAACCAAGACTGGACCAGAGACTGATGCACAGCGACCCTAAACCTGGACTATCCCTATTCTATACCGGCTGGACAAAGGAGATATTTAGCGCTTTAAACCAGACTATAAAGACCCAAGAGTTATCTGCAGACTCCATGTCAGTACAACTAACATTTTAGTGAAGTTCAAGTTCAACGCAGGGAAGGAAAAGAGCCACTCTTATGCAGAGAGAAATCTTCTTAGTCTGATCTGTGCATGTGCCAGCTAGCCAGGGGGAGGATGAAGTTAATGCCACTTTATGGACCACAAAGATTACTCATTTATAATAATCCTGCAAGACCATAATAACACAATTACGTAAACAATTTATTATTCAAATTGTGTTTATTTTTATTCATGAAAGCATTCTGTTATTTAAAATCCATATTATTATTAGACCATTAAATTAGAAGTATAACATATTTTAGTCTGAAATTCTGAATTTGATTGCTTTGAATGAATAATGTTTACTCATGGATACATTCCCTAGAGGAAGGCGAGAGATTTTCGACCTTTTTTTTCATTTGATACGACTTCAATCTTGATGGCATGATTACATGCTTTTCCTGAAATGACTAAGACTCGAGAGCTTTAGGGAAATTACAGTGTGCGTGACTCTGGCTGTTAACATACTGGGGTTTGTTTTTAATTTGGTCAAATCTACAAAGCCCGCTCTGCAATTAAGGCCTAAGCACTTGTGTGTGATGAGCGGCTTTAGAGAGATAATTAAACAGACTGGGAGGCTGGGCAGCTTGGGGACCAAGTTAGAGAGCAAAATAAGGTTTGAAATGAGAGCGAGTGAGGGCAAGAGACAGATAGACTAAGTTATAGAGTGTGGTTTTGTGAGGTTGCTATGGTGGTGGGGTTGCATACATGGCGGTGTTTGGGGTGGTAAACAGCAATTTAGTCAAAACAATAATAATGAAAATTATAATAATAATCAATTGGATGTAAAGATATATATAAATAAATACAATACTAATTTTTTTTTATCTGAGAGTTGAGTGTGTTTAAAGGTGAATTTGTACTTTTAGTAGTTACTGAAATCTCAAATACCAACAATACACTTAAAATTGACAGTCTTCCTCACAGGCCTACATATTATCTTCAAACAAAGCATAAAAAAAGATGGGGCGGGGGGCTCTACTGCCATCTAATGGTAAAACTAAAATACGCACATCCGTGTTGTGTTTTCCTGCATTTCCATCTCGACTATGGGCATGCATTGTTTATTTAAACCATGGTTTCAAATAATTTGATCGGGATTCCGTAATTGTAGTTTTAGATCTTCTAGCTAAATTTACTCTCCGCGTTTTCGACGAGTGGAGCTGGTTCTTTGTTTGCCTTTTTTCTCGCTGTCCCATGACACACCTTCATAGAAACATGAGGATCTCCTGGTTATTCTTCACTTGATACTTTAATGCGCGGTCCTTGTACACATCCCTTACGAGAAGATCAATCCTAGCTGTCAACTATGACGGACCGACAGGGGGAACTGCCGTCTTGGATGTCGCTAAAGGAGAAGGAGAAGGAACCAAAGCAGGCAATGACGAACATTAGAAAAGTTTCACGGTAATATTAGATACGTTTAAAACGTGCGTTACGGAATATAGTTGCCAAATTTGTATGTATGTATTGCTTGCTTGAATATTTATTTTGTCTTTAATTACAACAATGGTGTATTTCTTTCAGAACGGTATATTGCATGAATGAGAAGGAACTGGTTGAAGCAGCGATTGCATTCATTAGCCATGGGGCAAGTGACGGTGACACTTTCCTTAATAACCACTAGGTCGCGCCATTTTAATCGAATGGAGTTCAAACCAAAGGTATTACACATTTTAAGTAAAGAACAACATGCAATATATTTAAATGTTGTTATTGTTTTTTTGCCCCGGGTGACAGGAAGTGAATGGAGACAGAAGGCTGTCAAGCACTGTGAGAATCCAGGACTGTTCTAATAAAATGGAAGAGACTTTGGATGAGTACTCTAGCTCCAATACTCAGGAGAGGACCTACATTTCAGAGACCGACATGGACACTGTAGAAGACGCACAGACAGTATCCCCCCACCTATGTTGCTCTGGGCAACAGTCTGAAGGTCAAAGGTCAATACAGGCTCTAGACTCCCACAGTCCGGTTGCACTTGAAACTGGCACAACAGTGGTCGCAGAGACTCCGCCCACTGAAGTCGAAGAGGACGACGCGTTCAAGCTTGTAAGGGAAATCTTCTTCACAAAGGACTAAACTCTATTCCACGACGCACATTAGTTCTTACCTATTAATGTTATAACCCTCATCAACATAAAATCATCATTAGAGACAAAGTAAAGAACATTGTTAATCTCAAGAACATCTGGTGTCATTATTTTGAGTTTCCTGTTGTTGAATGTGATTGCATGTGGAATGTCTGTGGCCATGGCAATCTAGACTTGCATGTTTGTACCGAAGTCCATTGTCCAAGTCAACCTGAGCACAAACAATAAACACTTTAGAATGTATGTAGTCTCTTGCCAAAAATGTGTTCCCCTTAGCTGGGGTTTCAATTATACAGTACATGTTGATTCATTACATAAGGATATGACCCTTAATTATCAAAATTCCAACCAACCCCTCTATAAACTCATATACATGATTGGCAAGATAGGTGATAAGATACAATTCAGTGCCTTTGTCATGCGCACCTGGTCACAAGGTGACCATTGATTTCTCATGCCTTCTGCTAGAGCCACAGACGGGAAGTTTTTACTGTTGACATTCAGATTCAAACACTTCAAGATCACATTATTGGACTGGACTAGAGACAAATAAGCAATGGCACTTTGGCCTAATTGTGATTATTTTATTTCTAGAAAAGCCAAAAAAGATTACATATTATAACAGCATAGGGTGGTCATTCAATGTCCCACACAGGTATACATAATGCCATGATTGTTTTTTAATTAACAATTTTTGCATCATAACAGTTTGAAAAGAGCAGCAATTTGACAGAATTATTTGTGCAAAAATATCGTGAATCATGAGGTTTAAACATTCATCCATTCAACAATACATTCATCCACACTGGTCGATCCATTCATCCACACTGCATTCTTAAGTGATGGGTTTATGCTTTTTTCCAACCTTTGTCTATTTACTGTTGATCAGCTTCCTCAACAACAAAGAACTCAGATAAGTTGTAAAGGTCAACCCAGCGGTTGCTAAAACACAGCAGTAGTAGCAAAGAGTCATCGCTGATGGACTGGCATAGGCCCAATGGAGTCCGACAAACCAGACCAGGCCCAGCAGGGTGAGGGCGCTGGAGGCAGCCTGGCACCCCATGCTGAGCTGCAGCACCCTGAAGTCCCCTTTACCGTAGGCTGATAGCAGTGAGCCCAGCAGAGCAAAGGGCACAAGCACCAGAGGGACGTAAAGACAAAGGATAACAGCTGTTCTGGATATGTTCATAGTTGTCCCAGAAGCTCCGATTACAGTGGTCCATGGAAGTGCTTGGCAAGATAGTATTTTGGCGTCTGGTCCCTTTGAACAGAAATTAAAGGGACTTATGGTGACTTCATTGGAGTCGATGAAAACACCTGCAAATACGACGAGGGAGGCAATCATCTCTGCGAAAGTAAGGAGGAGAGCCAAAGACAGCGCTGGCAACTTCCATGTCTTCATCTTAGCTGTGAGATCACGCACAAGGGAAGATCTATTTCAGACAAGCAAAACACAAACTATAAGTCAGGATAGATATTTTCCAGAGGGATATACAAATTAAACATTCAACTTTATATTACTTTTTTATTTTAATGATCCCAGCGGGGGGACTATCAAGTATATGTAATTAGATTGTAACTTACTGCGCAGAAGGACCACAGCGTCGACTGGTTTCACTTTCTTGAAGTGTCACGGGTCGTTTGTATCCGCTGTTAGTTGTTTACGACAGTTGTGAGACTGACCACTTTTGGTTTGACTGTCGCAACTTGCAGTAGACCTACCATCGAATGATGTATATCTGTCTAGCGTGTAGGCTATAGTCTCAATTATAAAATAGGTCCTAAGATAGGCGAGTGGTCGTATACATTCACTAATAGGATTGTTCTTAATCTCCTATAGACAGGTTTCTGGGCAACACCACAGCAGATAGCGCGCGCAGCGAAGGGTCAGAAACTTTAGACAGAGGAGATGGTCCGCCTCCGCCTCTGGATGGTCCGCCTCTGGCCTCTGATGGTCCGCCGTGCGTTTAAACTGGTAGTGGAAACGCAAACCAGCGACGCACGGTACGGTTCGGTACGGCCAAAAGTGGCAACGGAAAAACGCCAATAGCCAACCGTCAAGATGGCAAGGATTTGTGGTGCCGTTAATTGCGCTTATCACAAAAGCCAGGGATTTACCTTTTTTTACATACCATGCAATACCATACCATTCTCTTTTAATAAAATTAGACAGGTATGGATCTAAGACAGATAAGTCATTAAAAATGCGCATTTTAAGTCGTAATATTATGATTTGTATGCACGTAGATTTTCTTTAGTAGACACGCCAACAAAACGGTTTATTGCCATGTTTGTAAATGGGAAACCCTCCTATGATGCCAGAGGGGTTAAGGCGGGGGGAGTGCTGTGTGGAGTGCACGCGCACTTCAACTCGTTCCAAGGCGACCTCATCTCACGATGAAACCCCTGGAACGGGGTGCGCTAAATGAGCGTTATTGGCGAGAGAGGGCGGGACATTCGGTTACATGGGTTTAGAGGCGAGAGGCGACAGAGATGGACGGACCTTGGAAAGGGTTATCCGTTTTCATTACATGTTCCGTATAATGCTTTGTAAAATAATTAGTAAAAGTTACATAATTATTCTCCTTGTTGTTGTTTTTCTGTATATTTTGTCATATTCTTCTCTCTCTGGAGACTGTTCACTAGCGTACAAAGATCATAGGAAGTAAGAGACCGGAAATTGCGTTGCAGTAGACTGGGGATAACGCTACAATTCATGATCCCCTCTCATCCTAACACGCACTCAGTTTCTGGGTGCAACTAGATGCCAACGCGCAGTTCTCATCTGATTATTAACCAAATGGTGCACACCCTGTTTTCATTTGGAGTATGTCGTGAGAACATTGTACATCTATCCATCTCAACTTCCCGGAGGTGTCTCCCGATTGCTTTGCTCCAAAAGACTCAAGGTTGGTTGATTCAACTGTTCAAACAAATGTATCCAAATGGAAGGCATTATTTTCTTGTCTAACTTGGATCTTGAATATTCGTTTGAGCTTGCATGAGGATCATAGGCCTACATGTCTATTTTCAGCATTTAATTACATAAGCGCACCTATTATAAATCAGTAATTATTTGATATTCTGATCTGTTGAGATCCATTTTCTATGTCATTTATTAGGATATGTGGATCTTATATTTACGATAGCAAATTACATTTTTGCACATTTTTAAATAACTATGTGATAAAAAAATATAAAATATTTTGGAAATTTCGAGATTAACACAACCAACTTTCTGGAATGAGTTTAAGTGGCAAACGTTGTTAACATGACAAACACTAAGTGTACATAGTATTAAGTAATTGTCATTAACCTTTATTGCAAATTGTGTTTTATTATCCTCTATCCTGTTCTGTCGTACAAGCAGGCTATTTAGGACCTGACTAGTAACAGCCTGTCTCCCAACACCATTGCAGGCAGGGAATGTGTTTCTGAATTTAAAACTGCAGGAAGTTTTGTTGCATGTGTGCATCGAGTGGCCAACAATAGGTGAGTGTTGGTAGGTTTTCTAGTAAAGGCAAAGCAATATTTACAATGAAATCAAGTGTTGACACATTTGTGTCGGCATGACATTGAATTCACATCCATAACGTTCCTGTGTACAGATTGAGCAATGGGAAACCTGTTCAGCTGGCTAATACAGCCAGTCAGTGATGCTGACTGGATGCTGACAGAGGGCCCTGAGGTCCCCAGGCCTCTGGAGGCCGGAGCGGCAGACATCCTGACTAGCATACCTGCCATTGTATCACAGGAGGCATCTCAGCTAATCGTGGGACTTGTTGCAGAAGCTAAAGAAGAGCTGCAATCTGTGGCTCTTGCCGCCACGGAGGCACTTGGCATAAAACCAGAGCCTGAAGTGCCTAAGCAGCACGAGCCTCAGGGCTTGGCAGTTGATCCCCAGGACACCGGTGTATTTGGAAAAGAACCTGTGAAAGAGCCAGACCCAATTCCACAGACTTTACCTGAACCCAATCTGGTCATAGAATCCGAACCAAACACAGAATGTTTTCCAGAACCTGAATCCATCTCAACTCTACTACCAGAGCATGTTCCTGGGCTCAAACTCATCACAGAATCGGAACCAGCCCTGGAATCCGTTCCAGAACCTGAATCCATCCAAGACAAGTTACCAAAACCTATTCTTGAACCCAAATTAATCACAGAATCAGAACCAACCTCAAAATGCATTCCAGAACCTGAATCCATCCCAGACCAAGTATCAGAGCCTGTTCCTGAACCCAAACTCATCACAGATACAGAAATAACCCCAGAATGTATTACAGAACCTGAATCAATGACAGACCTACGATCAGAGTCTATTTCCGAATTCAAACTCATCAAAGAATCAGAACCAATCCAAGAATGCATTCCAGAACCCGAGTCTATGGAATGCAAAGTACAAGAACCAGTCTCTGAACTCCAACTCAACACAGATATGGAAATAACCCTAGAATCTGTTCCAGAACCTGAATATATCCCTTGTCAAGTACAACAATCTGTTCCTGAATCCAAACTCATTGCAGAATCAGAACCAACCCTGGAATCAATTCCAGATCCTGAATCTAGCACTGATCTATTAACAGAACATATTCCTGAACCCAAATTCATCAAATATTCAGAACCCATCCCGGAATTTATTCCAGAACCAGAATCCATCCGAGACCAAGTACCAGAGCCTGTTCCTGAACCCAAACTCATCACAGATACAGAAATATACCCAGAATATGTTACAGAAACTGAAACAATTACATACTTACGATCAGAGTCTATTTCCGTACTCAAACTCATCCAAGAAACACAACCAATCCAAGAATGCATTCCAGAACCTGAGTCTGTGGAGTGCAAAGTAAAAGAACCAGTCCCTGTACTCCAACTCAACACAGATATGGAAATAACCCTAGAATCTGTTCCAGAACCTGAATATATCCCATGTCAAGTACAACAATCTGTCCCTGAATCCAAACCCATTGCAGAATCAGAACCAACCCTGGAATCAATTCCAGATCCTGAATCTAGCACTGATCTATTAACAGAACATATTCCTGAACCCAAATTCATCACATATTCAGAACCAATCCCGGAATTTATTCCAGAACCGGAATCCATCCAAGACCAAGTACCAGAG
>OMKX01000302.1:0-13330 GCA_900302425.1 Brosme brosme
CAAGTTCAACTTGATCAAAATAAAGTAATTGCCAACTATTAAAAAGGATCTTTGGTCTATATATTCCACACTTTGTTTTTTGATTGGTCATCTCTTATTGCGTTGGTTTGCAGCAGCCACGGTTTGCAGATGTTTATACAATAAATACGGTGAGACATGGTGTCTGTAGCGCCCCTAGCGGCGACATGTGGCCATTGTCTCAGAAACGGCGAGTCTTTGTAGATCCAGGTTGAGGTTGTCTGAATGAATGGAACAGATCTGATGGTTGATTGTCAGCCGACATCGATCGAGGCAAGACGGGGGAAATGTGACCAACTTTAACAGAACGTAACTTAGAGTTGATGGCGGTAATTTAACTCATGTCGGTTTTTTTTATGGAAGTACAATATCTCTTGTTCCGTATTGAACACGTATTGGGATCTGGAACACGAACCTTTGCTAACAAAAAGATCCAGTGGACCTCGAGGAGATCTTCATACAGACTGCAGCAACTGGTCGTTGTGTAATGTACTGACACATTAAACATCATCCAAACACTGACGCTGGCGGGTGGAATGCTAAATGATATTTTTGTCAATAATTTAGTGCATTAATCGTGATCTGAGCTCCAATTTTCACAATTAACCCTACGCATTCGACAAAAGAGGCTAACGAGAAGAAACGAAGCTACAATCCAAGGACACTATTTGAGAAAAGCACAATGAAGACTTAAATGTGAATGAATTCTCATTTACTTCCAATCAACGACGGAGCAGACCTGTGTTTAGGAGTCTGCAGAAGAATCACATGCTTAGATGGTTCCCAACAAGTGGACCATGAATTCAGTTCTCCACAAATCACCCCCAAGGAGTTGGCTTGGTCTAAGATTACGACTCAGTAAGTACTATTGTGTGACATGTATTGCGTTTTATTCGTTTTATTCGTTTTATTCGTTTTGTCATGACATTGAGTTTGAATGGGGTCTATTCAACAATCGAATTTCACTGGAAAATTTGTCGCATATTAGGCATTGTAGGTTATGAAGGCTGCTCTCGGACAGATGTTTCAATTTCATGAACATACATAAACCATACATTAACTACAATCCCATCAAGTAAGTGGCTGGATTTAGACGTAAGAATTGGGGTTATGAAGTATGTTGGAAGGAATAACTTACACTCCAGACTTCCAAATCCATCGTGAATCCAAACCTCAAATAGTTAGGAAATTTCAAATTGGCACCATTGTCTTGCATTTTCAGACACAACATAACACACAGGCCTACATGTTTACACTCAAACAAACCCTTCCTGACATATTGGTTCCAATCTTTCAAAATAAAACCTAACGATGCCACAAGCGACTATACATGAATGTCTAAGGCTAGTGTGCCAGCAACATTACCCATTGCCTTTACATGAAGTTCACTTATACGCTGTCAAACCATTCACATTACAACAGTGTTGTCAGCCAATGTGCAAATACAGTATGCAAGGTCAGTATGGAGTTAACGCTGAGCAGCCTAATGAGCAGAGTCTGGAACACCTCAATGTTCCAGGCCACCAGGAGTCCTAAGCCTGTCTTAAACACACTAGTCTAATCTGGGAGCAGATGTCTTGTCTGGATTCTATCCACCAAAAGCATAAATGGGGGAGATATTTCTGACGGATTATAAATATGGTGTTAAGTTCACTATCATTGTTAGCACCTAAGTGAAGACATTTCATATAAAATCCCCCTAACCATCCAAGTCGACATGGATTGGACATGGACAGCTCGCAGAGCATTTAGAACCTGAATGACACATGGCTGCTAAGCCCCAGCTAGTCTGACTCCTATAATCTAAGTGTATACGCCACATTGTGTGTTTGTGTGTTAGTGGGCCTGGCCCATTGCTCGTAACCATTTAAACTTCCTTCTTCAGATTCTCTTCCATTGTTCCACTTTTTTCTTTCCTACCATGATTTCCTTCTTTCGTCTTTTACTTTCTGTCTTTTCCTGTTGCTAGTCTGGTCTGGAGTGAGTTCATTGCCTCTCACCATTGACTTTTACTGCTCAAGCGTAGCTAGTCAAAGCATGTCCGTTTGTGTCCTATTGCAGAATAGTTGTGCGACTTTGCTTTTATTTCCATTTTCCTTTCATGCAGTATTTATAATAGCCGGATTCTTGATCATAAGATGACATGAAGAAGTGAATTGAATTTTGGTTTTTCCGCAAAAATGTTACGTTAGCCAGAAAACAATATATGTTCACACCACCTATCTTTTTTTAAAAGCAAACAATCTTTGTAACCAAACAATTTTACCACTCCCTCTTTAAAACTTATGAGATATTAATTAGGGCTGCTCAGCTATGCTCATGGAAAGTTAGACATCTGTGAAGGTAGATTTCTTTGAAATCACAGAATATTTAAATTTGAATAGGGATCTATGCTTCATTAGGCTCATATTGAGTACATTGTCCCAGACTGTAAATCAGTGGCTTCCACACCCCTTTGCAAAGTCATTTCCGATGTCCCTCAACCATGAAGTAATCTGATAAAACATACGCTCACAGCTGGAGGCCACCTCCCCAACTACCCCTCTGATATATTATCCCATCATGCCCCACTAGAATAGACCATCAGAGCACCAGAACACAGTATAGATAGATGTTGTTGTATAGTGCACTTTTCACCCGTGCTTCACCTTGCACATTGTATTCCCAGGAATACATGGGTTTATAACTTTGGTTCAAATTGCAAAGGGTGGCCTCGCCCGGAAGGGGTATTCATTCATAAACTAGTGTCAGCTGTTTTAAATTATTATACAAAGAATAAGGCCGAGCCAAAGGCTTTTCTTATAGGTTTCCTGTACTCACATTCATTTCACCTGAGTATAGAATTCCTCTAAGGACCGGTTGTAGTCATTTGTCTTTTGTTTTCTTCATATTTGTAACGTGAACCATATTTATGTCTGAATATGTTCAAAAAAGGAAAATATTGTTAATTTAATAAAGGTTTACAGTTACCAACGACAATATTGTTTGTGACAGAAAAAGAGGATAAGGGTCAATGTGTACTGTATCTCTGTAGACTTAGCAATATGTCTGTTGGGCTTTGTTGCAAGGGCAGAAAGAAAGGCACAGATAGACTTGAACACTCCAAACATAATGGGAAATGTTTATTCCTGATTATATCCTGTAGTCGAAATGCTCCCACCTGGTAAAATGACTGTTTACTAATATTACAGCCTTCTTTATGGCAATAACCATCCTTTCATGGAATAGGTGTTTTGATTTTCCCGTAAGTCTGTTATTGCTGGACCTTTGACAGCCTGCAATTTCAGCCAGATGGTTTCAATTATAGGATTATTCATCTCAACAAGTTGATGTGCTGTTGTCCCTCTCAAGAGCTGGATGAACTTTAAAATGATATGTTTGATGGCAATTAACTTGGTCCTACCCGCCCTGTTCCATGTGCACACAAGGGAGTGGACCCCATGTACTGATGGGTGTTCCGGCACAATGGCTCTGAGAACCTGAATAGTGCTATTTATTGTCGTTGCATGTGGCTCCAAGTGTTAGCCCATCTGGCCAAAAATACCCATGTCCCGAAGGCCTCGTGCTGTGCAAAGTGTGCAGACACATTGCCGTCAATGGTGATAAAAAAAGTGTTCAATAGAAATGGCTTTGTGGTCCTTTTTTTCTTTTTTTTACCTGCACAAAGGCATCCATTTCGAATTTGTAAGTGTTGTTATCAAAACACAAATTTACATTTGTCTTTTAATACCAAAACTCACTTAGGCTCCTCCTAGACTTTGTGATATGCATTAAATCTTCCATTATACAGCTTGCATATATATTTGGTGTGCCATGTTGCTAAGGAAGGAGCTCGCTTCGGCTTTTACTCAGAGTGATAATAAACTACCCCCCCCCCCTGCGCTCAACGTCTGGGAGTGTCAGTGAAGGGTTAAACTCGGTCGGTGAGATGTGCAACCTTGCTAAATATAACTCAAAACCTTCTCCACATGGTCACGCACAAGCCTTCCACTGCACTCTCTCTGTCAACAGTGAGGCTTAGACACTCTTTGCCCCACGCACACGGCGGTACTGCCTCGCCTTGAGCTCCTTATTATACGGGCACTTGGCTAAACAACTCATTTCTCCAAACACCCCATTAATACTTCAGATAGTGTGATGAGGCCCGATTTGCTGGGTCCTGGGTTACGTGGATGTGTTGTGTTCTTTCTGTCTTCCTGCACACACACTCGCTCGCACACACTGCGTTGAACATTTTCCTTTCACTTTGAAACATTTAAGACGTGGGGATCCAAATATAAGCGGTGTGTTGATGTCTTCTTAAATAATGCAACTCAAAGTATTCCTCACGTAATGCAGGCACATTGCACGCACCCTATTGGCCATCATTAACAACGAGAACAATGAAAAGCAGATGTTGTTTATTCAGTTTTATTTGATTGACAAATGATAATTAAAGTTGGCGCACCTATGTGGCAGCACCATGGTCTATCATAGCTAAGCTTCTCACTTTCCCACTAACGAATGAATGAAGCTGAACTGTGTAAAACCAATGAACTCCATGCAGCTAAACAACAGCTAGGATCCAAAAAGAAAAGAATGGCGTTCCTCAAAAGATTTTTTTTAATGATCTAATTAAATGTATTTGATGCAGGTCTTATCACAGCTTAACAAGCCTCCTTGTTTATTAATCCACAATAGCACTCTTGTTTTAATAGAGCATGAGAAGTCCATGCACTCGTCCTGCTAATGAAGGTTGTGAGCGAGGGATGACACCTCCTCCAGTCCTCTTCTTTTGTTTGTGCAGTAGGTGGAAATTGGCCGTCGGGTGTGCAGCGAGGTTCTCATGCTGCACGACCGCTCTCTTCATTAAATAGGAAACTCTGTGCTCAAGGCGGGTAGGGATTATTACCATATGTCTGCAGAACCTAGCTCCCATTCTACCCTCTAATTTCTTATACCAAAATTGGACATTTGGGTTGGTGTGTGTGTGTGACAACGTTCCTCCCTTTCCCCTGCCTGGCTCGCTGGATACTCACAGTAATTCTTTTCCCATTTTAGATGCATAATAGCAGTGCATCGACCTTTTCAGCAATAGTCCAGGGAAAATATTATGGCTGGTCTCTGCTATCTATCTACATGGGGCTCCTTCCCTCCAGACATTAGAGAAGTACATCTTGTGTTGTGTGTCTATGTTGTGTCTAGCATGGAGATTAGGCCTTTCAGCCTCCGAGGGTTAAGGAACTCAGATATATTAGATTAGCCCAGTTTAATTTAACTCAATATAAGAATTGCATTTATACAAAAGAACAAATCTTTGAGGAGACATAAAGGGCGAGGGCTGTAATTAATGCAGAAAAATTTCAGTCTTTTACAGTTCTGCACAAATCATAGAGAAAGTCCACTCTGGGTGTGGGAGGAGGTCTTAAAGAGATCTTTGTGCGACTACGTCTAAAGGCCATTGGCCGAGATTGCCCGTCCCAGCATGCAACTCACCTCTGCATGAATACTACACTTGTCTACTGGAGTGGGTCGAGCCCCCCCCCCATTGACTTTTTTTTTTTCCAAAATCCTACACAGGACTTTAACATGAACAGCTTGTCTTGCACACTAGTTTAGGAGAGTTGACGAAAGTTGACCATGGATAAAGCCTTGGTGGAGCCATGGAGAGGGTGACTGCATCTGCAATCTTATTTTCTGATGGGATTCATTCAGCCACACAATTTAAGATGACCATATGATAGCGTTTTTTTGTAGTTTAGGGAAGTTTGGTATTTGCTTCAGAGGTTGTTTTATTTATGGATGTTTGAGTGATGAATTTTACAAGAACGAATCTTCAATAATCAACATGATGCCGCATGCAAAGATGCTGCGGTATCATATTACTAGTTAATCAGCTTCTTTAAAACTTAAATTGTATTGGCATGCTATACCTTGGATGTCAAACTAATTTGTTTTAGATAGAATTACATTTTTGTTGATGAAAAAGCTTTAATACTTTTTAGATTTAGTTGACTTGAAAACTTTAAAGCAAGTGTGGCGGTGGTGGTGCTCTGGATTAGACAATTGTGCAGATGAGGTTTGTGATATGCCATATTGGACACATTTTTTGACATGGCATATGAGAAGGACCTTAGGTTGCTGGGAGTTCAGTTGATCAATTGTTCATGGAAGTTTGGGTTGATCAGTTGGAGATTAGTCTCTGAGAGTCCACCCCCGTCTTTTTAGCGTTGTACAAATCAAAATGAGGGTAGGCATCAGACAAGCCAAGACCTTTTGTACTTTTGAGACGTAAAACACTCTGCCAGCTCAAGATGTTCATGTACTGGAAGAAGCGTGGTGCCTATGAGTTGGAGGCTCTGCCACCCTCTCTAATGGAAGAGGGAATGGAGCGGTATTCCTGGTCCTCCTCCATGGATGTCTTCTATGATCTTCATGGTAAGGTGTGGAACGGGCTGGGATGTATTCATAAATGTGTCACGTTGATGAAGAAGCGTTCTTCGTTGTTTCAAAGCTGATTTCCACCAGGACTGTTATGGGTCAACACGTATGATGCCATCTTTTCTGTCGCTATATTACAGATTTTTATAAAGCAACCTCTGGAATAATACAACAGCTATACATACTCAAGTTGAATGTCAAATACAACTGGAATTTGGATGATGCACCTTATTTCTGAAGTCCAGATTTTAATATTGAAACAGCAGGCTTTAAAGATATAATTGTGGACACAATCGTCCTTTTCTATCTGTCCATTGTGTGTAGCAGCTTATTTAGATATGTTTACAAACTATTACAGCTTGTTAATAGGCTTACGCTTGTACTTGTATGCATACAAGTGCTTTTGTGTACTGTAAATGGACCCTGCATATGTAGGGAAATACAATATGGTTACAACGCCTTCCTGAAAACTTTGTTAAAAAAATAATGCTGTTGGGCATCCTTACTGGAGATCCTTATCTCCCATATCTATCCTCAATCTGAGCCTGCACCAAGCATTGTGATTTCCTACTCTGCCACAAGGACTATCATTGTATTATAAATGGGATTTGATGTGTATTTTACATTTCTCAGGAGGAGAACCCTATTCTAATCTCCATTTGTCAGAACTGCTATTTTGATGATGGATTTATTTTTTTAGAGTTGTAGTAATGCAGAAGAAGGAAATGTATTGGAGGGCGTAGGGAGGCATCATTCATAGCGGACATTTTTACTGTTGCTACTTCCTACTTCCTTTTGTTGTCTCTAGTCCTGTTACACCAGGCACATGTGACATGCCAAAAAGTTGTTTAGTAATCACCCTACCTATTAACAAGTTAATGTTATTCAGTGGAAATTGGACCCCCCCCCCCATCGGTAAGGTCCATTCTGGTAATTACAAAGGAATCTATTCCATAATGGCTCATCTTTATTCATCTAAAATGCGAAGGGCAATGCTTCATACTATTAAATATAGATTAGGCATTACCTCACACTGTTATATGAAACTTTACTGCAAGCAGATGCTTCTGGTTCACATGGATCTGCTATTCTGACTCGAGCATTTCAGCACCATCATGGAAAAGTCCTATTTTTTTTCCACTGTTCCAGTCTTGGAACTGTGACCTGGTATGGGGAGCTCCTCACATGAGTGAGAAGAGTTGAGGAAAGTGCGAATGGGAACAGCCCCGGAGATGAAATATTTACCAGTAAAGAAATGCATCGCTGAACTGAAATGCCTCTTGCCTCCTCTCAGGGCTTTACGGCAGGGCCCAGGAGCATGTTGGATTTTCCCCTCTGCACAGCCTACTTTTATGCCATTAGCCAAAGGAAAGTGATAAGATTGAACTGTGGGGAGGAATGCTTTTTATCCTGCCCTCTGTGCCAACCGGACCTTTGGAGTTCCGGCTTTTTTTCCCTTCTGCTCCACTTAGCTGAGGGGTGGTCGCCGTTAAAGGCCGACCTGTTTGACAGACTTGGCCCGAGCGAGGAGGAGCTCCCCAGAGCGAACAGGCTTTGATCCGTACCTTTTTTACCCTCCCTTGTAATTAAGCGGGGGGCACCAACATTTTCCTTACTCTGCTGCTGCACTCAACGTCAGGGCTGCTTGGCTTAGAGCTCATCTTCTCTTTCTCAAGCTTCGGTTTCAGCCACCGGCAGCTTAGAGGAACTCCAGACCCTGGGCCTAGTCACACATCCCGATTCCCGTTTCAAGCCTGACACTCACTAGTTCCGACACCACGACTCAAATCCTTGTCCGATATGCCGGCCCTCTGCCCTCAACGACACATCCTGGATATTGGTATCAACCTTCTCAAAGCTTATGAACTTCCAAGTTGTTAATGGTCTCTTTAAGAACTCGGATCAGATGCAACACCAGTATCGCGATTCTGAGTGACATGTGAAGAGGCTTTATTTGGACTGTACATTTGAACTCTTTACATCTATTCAGTACTTGCCTGTAGCCTGTCAGTTAATTCATTGTTTATGTCACCATATTGACTGGAAAGTTGTCATCAAAGTCAATAATGCCAATATCAATTTGAATCCATCTGAGTGAACAGCAAAAATAATTATATATAGATTAGAAGTTAGTGACCCATATGATGGTGGTTCACATCATGGCCTGACTTTACAAGTTTGTTTAATATGTGTCGGGCTGACTTATCTGCTATCTGTGGCAAGGCACATTGTCAAATGCAGCTCTCCTTGCCCTGTGTTGATCATTTTGATTTTATAGGGGCTGTTAGACCGGCTTCGGTATCTGTTTATTAGGAACAAGGAAGCTGGCTTTAGTTTTTCAGTTTGTTACTGTGCCACTCGCTTTGTCTTTGAAGCGGTCGGAAAACAAATTCGCACTGCTTATGAAGCTGTGGTGTTGAACACTTTATGAAATGTTTGTAGTACACAAAGGGATAAACCAGTGTGCAGGTAGGATCCCGTTGTTTGTTTTTGTTTATTCCTGGCAGCCATTTATCTGTTGCGCCATTAGGGTTTGTGGGGGGGATTCAGATAACCCCTGAACAGAATTTGCTAAAATAACATTCTTTAGCTTCAGCAAGTGCATGATGGGATTATGTTATGTCACATACTGGGCTCGAGCGGATTGTCATCAAAACAATGTTGTCGGATCTTGAAGGAAAAGCCAGCAACATCAATCAAATTAACCTAATGTACAAGGCATGCACGTACAAGACATGTACATGTCCTAGCATTTTCCCCTCACCATGACCACCAGTTTCTTTACCTTTCAAAACTGTAGACTGCTTTGTGTCATGGCACAAATGCTAGTAGAACCTAGTTCACCACAGTACTGTACATCTTATTTTAAGTTGTCTTTCTTGTAAGATCGGAAAATAGCGACTTGACTTGTCAATTACTATTGCTACTTGACAAGTCACCAACTGACTTGATGCGATATTAAGGGACTACAATGGGCTGTGTCCAAACATACTGCCAGCCTTATTTAAGCATCAAGTAGTTCTGTATTGGATTATTAACTGGCGTCCCCTTTCTGTGCATTAACCCCCTTTTACACTTGTACACTATCCCTACAGTCAATACTGACATTCCACAGTTACTAATCGGCCTGGGATTCCAGTAATGAGGGAACATACCTTCATACCTTCTCTTTGTGTCGGCTACTTGAACCCACCGCACATATCATAAAGAGTTGCATGACACACAAGGTGCTGTGAGCCCTTCTAACCAATTACTGTATGCTTGGGACGTAAATGCTCTCGAAAAATCCAAATTATGTAACGTGACACGTGACACATGACCTTTCTCAAACACGATCATAGTGTAATTAAGTTGGGGCCTTATTCTGCCATACAGTTTGTTTCTCTTGCATGTGACGTGATGGGAGAAAGAATGTTCCACCTTTTATCAGCCAGCAGCAGTCAAAACTATTCAACCAGCCAAAGGCAGCCCAAGCTATCCAATCAGACAACAGCAGACCACACTATCCAATCTGCTTGTTTTTGTATTTCCCCATCTTATGAAGTTGGGGTGTCCTATCTATTTCTTCTTACTTTTATATAGAGAATGATTTTTACCTGCGATGGAAATGTAAACACATGTTTCCTATGCTAATAAAGCCAGAAAGAGGTTGGGGGGGTTGGGGGGCACTACGGGGGTAAAATAACAAGAACAGGATATTTTTTCCCGGCCCCCACTGCTGCTGAAACCCCTGCCCTGATGTTGGCTGCTAGCTGCAGATTGGATCAAGAACCCTGGTCTATATCCACCAGACCTGGCCTTATTTAGCCATGGAGGAACACGATACAGCAGTGATTCAATTGTTCAATTCGGCGTGCAGCATGCGAACATGGTTTTCTATTAAGTTTTTTTTTAATTAAAATTACACAACAGCAATCATCATGTGGAACAGTGCATGCTCATATTGAGTTTGAATTGCCAAACTCGCCCTTGGGATAAAACAAAGGTAGCTATGCTAAGCATGTGTCCCACACCAGACTGCACAGGTTGTGTTGGCATGCAGCAGAGCGAGCGGCCCCGGCCGCCCGCCTCGCCTGTCTGCCCGTCTGTACCGCAGTCTCCCCAGCGCTTCCTGCACGTCGCCACCTCCTCCTTGGCACCGCTGCCAGCCCACTCTTGCCTGGAGCCGTGTCATCCTCGCCTGCCCGTCTCTCCCCCAGCTACATTGAGTCCTGCCAGCTCCTTTTTCTCCCACACCCATCCCTCAAGTGTCGCCAGCGTGTATCTATCTGTTCTCGGCCCCGGCTCCCTGCCAGGTTTCCTCGCAGGCATGCCTTCCCGTATGCCTCCCATCTGTCTATTGTCTTTACCGGAGCCATTGCATAACCTTTCCTCCGGGCCTAGAGGTGCAGCATTACGTTACAGTTTTCATGAAATTAGGGGCTGTCTGTGAGGGGGGGGTGGACTATGTAGGAAAAAAAAAAGTATATATCAATATTATGGAGAAAAAAAAGAAAGGAATTAAAAAAATAATGTTGCTATTGGCTGCACCGTGTGGCAAGGTGATATCGTACCAACATTGGAGACATTCCTCCCATTCCTTATATGAATGTGGAAAAGGCTCAGGGCAAAGGGTACCTTCCCCTCTGCATCGCTCTGTCCACACATGGGGCTGGGGAGTCACCCCTCCTCCAGGTAAGGTGTCTGGGTGCACCTCTGGAGCGCATATGGGTGCAGCTACAGCCTTCAAGGGAATGTCTGATCCAAAAGCAATTACTACTGCGTCAGTAAAGCCTCAATGATTCTTGTGATCCTTGGGCCATGAATGATCAAAGTAGCTTCAACACAGGTGTTGATTCTGTTTCCGGTTGTCATTTGAGGTTGAATCTGCTCAACATTGGCTGAGCATTTTGGGAACTTTTTGGACATTCTCTATGAAGAGATTGTAGTACAAAAACGTTTTACCAGTATTTCACGCTGTGAAGCGAGCATTACCAAAACACTAATTGTTTGTGGGGGTCTTCAATTCCGTAAAGCATTGTAGAAGTGGGAAGTGAATGCATTGTGGCACATTTGGTTGTGCTGGTTAGCGCTTCGGCCCTGGCTATAGGAGTTTCTGTACAACCTCTAGGTGACAGTGGCATCTGTGGCAACGGATTCATTTGTGCGCACGGCAGTTGAACTGGAGATTGTTGTGTGTTTTGGAGCATGTGACGGTGTGCGGGGAATCTGTCCCTTTTGGTTCACAAGCTCATTGTGTGGCGTCACGTGCACACTTGTGCAGCGCGTGTGCCTGTGTCGGTTTGTTTTTAGGCTTAATCAGCAGTGCTGAGTTCAGGAATTCCTGTTCATCAGAGAGAGAGAGGGAGCGAACGAGAGCAAAAGAGGAGCAAGAGGGAAAGAGCAAGCGAGAGGTGGAGAGATCAACGAAAGAAGGCCGTGTTGAATGTTCTGCAGGAAAGAGCGATTTTGGAATAAAACAGGATAAGTACAAAGGAAGCTGAACCTGAAACAATGGAAATGTGGAGATGACGCTTGAGGGAGGTGAGGAAGACTATAGAAGGGTAAATTGCTACGGCTAGTGCTGGCTTTATGAGGGCTTGGCTTTGTGATGGTGGGCCAGAGAGCCAGGCCAGAGGTTGACAGCGAGATAGCGATGAAGGGAGCTTTTGGTCACCAGTCGTTTAGGCTGAGCGTGCCGTTTGTGTTTCCGCTGAGTCAGGCTGAAGGAGTGACAACACAGATACACATCTGTATCCAAACCACAAGGCAACAGCTGTTCCTTTCCTCATCATCGCCTGACAGGCAGACAGACAGATTACCCCTCCAGACTCTTGACTCTTGTTAGTGCTTTCTAATGTGCACATTTTCATAAAAAACCCACACAAACCCACACTCCTCACACACACACCCTCTGACGCCTCTCGCTCTCGCTCTTCTCTCTCTCAGATTTCCGTTTGGGTAAATATGGATGTGTATGTGTACAAGCGTGTCTATAAACCTGGAGGCTCCCTCTGCTGCCTGCAGCTAGAGCTCTTGAGAGGAACCTGGGACTGCTGTGACTTCTACAGAAGCTACAGCTTATAGAGGAAGCCTGATAGAGGTTTGGTTGTATGCGTGTGGGAGAGTGTTTTGTGGTGGAGGGCTCCTAAAGGGTTGGTGCTGGCTTTCTTCCTGCTATTGAACCAGGTCAGGGTGGAAGGCTTGACCCCGGACAGTTTTAGGCACCGAAGCCCCGCCCCCTTTCTAAGGGGGTCGGGGCACATCAGGCACCAATTACGCTGATTGTCGTCTTCCCCTTTGACCCCTGGGGTGTAGCTTTAGTGGTTGACTCGAAGGTGACTCGTTTTGCTACCAGGCCAGCGAGAGCTACAGCTCTTGCTTTGCATGACCTAGCGTTGACTGCAGACCAGGGCTTTGTTTATTTACGTTTAGAAGGACGCAGGCCTTGAATGGTTGCTGAAGACTGGCCTCTGGCGTTCGCTCGTTCCTTCAGTTCTGACGTACATCTGTAAGACTTTGTCTTGTTGATGTGGTGATGTCTTAAGCCCCTACGATAACACACTCATAACAACAGACTTGTATTCCAATGACAAAGGGTATTGTTGCGTCCACTTCAGTTTGTATAAGACAACAGGAAGTCCATTTTGTATTTATCACTTTACAAGTTGGACTTGAATGATCTTTGCGGCAGTATTCGCCAATTTGTGGTTGGCACAGGGTTAACCAAACTCATAAAATGCCTTCCAGTCCCCTGACTCTACTCTTGGTGATTCAGTCAAACTTCTCTTCTTCTTCTTGCCTTTATTTCAGACGAGAAGCCACTCCAGGAGGAAGACTGGGTGGTCTGCCAGAACCCGGAGTGCCCAGAACGCCGGAGGGCCTCCAAGGTAAGACCTGTGTGTGTGTGAAG
>OMKX01000305.1:0-15785 GCA_900302425.1 Brosme brosme
GGCACAGCTCAGAGAACCGGCAAACATTCTGATCTTCAACGCCACCCGCACCGACACCGCAGAGTACCGCTGCGAGGTGGCGGCCATCGACGACCAGAGAGACTTTGACGAGATCCTCATTAGCCTTGCAGTGAGAGGTACCGTTAGCATAGCACTGCACTGTACTTCACTGTATTGCACTGCACTGCACTGTACTGCACTGTAATGTACTTTGCTGCACTGTACTGCACTGTACTGCACTGGTGCTGGTCGGATTGAGGGTCCTTGAAACCGTTTGACCAGCCAGGGCACAGGGCACTACTGCTTGTCAGATGGGCAGTATAACATGGACATTCTGTACAGTTCTTATGACGATAAGACAAAATAAGACAAAATGAGTTATGATGACTGCAAAAACCCTCTACTAAACTAGTAAAGGGAAGGGTTATTATGAAATAAAATATAATATATGGGGTTTAGGTGCGTGTGCAGGTAAGCAATGGCTGATACTGTACAGTGATGCGCCTGAAGCGTTCAAAGTGGATGTGCAGGTAGACCTCAGGGCCCACCCAGTCGACAGGTGAGTGAGGCGGCTTGCGTTCTCTCCCTTTCCCAGTGAGACCGGTGGTGCCGCGGTGCAGCGTCCCGGATGCGGTCACCGTGGGAACGTCCTCGGAGCTGCGCTGTCTGGAGAACGAAGGCTTCCCTGCCTCGCAGTACCGCTGGTTCCACAACAAAGAAGAGCTGCCCCTGGACCCCAAGACCAGCCCCCGGCTCATCAACTCCTCCTACACCATCAACCAGGACACCGGGAGCCTGGTGGGTGTTGCATCAGGGGAAAACAAGCAAAATGGAGGGGCCTTTGTGGGCGGAATAGCATATGGGTTTGATCCCCAATGTCCGCAGCCTGTCGAATGTGTTTCGTCAATAATTATTAGTGGTGTTTCAATAATACAATTATGAATAATAGTATTATTAACATGTGTTTGTTCAGTATTCTCTATCTAGTCACGACATTTCAGGTGGAAGTTGAACTGCACTACACGTTGATACTTTCACTGATTCTATTTGCTGGTATGATCTCCTGCAATTAGAGCCATCCAATGGAATGAAGGGCAAGTTATGTTATTGTGGAAAATGTCTTCTGGGCAGAAATTCCGCCGGGTGAAGAAGGACGATGCCGGAGAGTACTACTGCCAGGCGAAGAACGACGCAGGCCACGCTCAGTGTCCCCCACAGAAGATGGAAGTCTGTGAGTGGTCACTCACTCTTTTCCATTTGTATCAGGACTTGGTGATGCTCTGTGTGAGTGCTGGGGGGTAAACTGATTCGGGCTGGCCTGGTGTAGTTTAGGAGGTGCGTCGTGCTTCGCTAGTGAGCATAAGCACTGGGCTCAGCCAGCTCTTAATAACAGCACTGACAGTATCAGTCTGTTATGTAATGACAACATCATAACACTTAGCCTGACACATATACGCATATATAAGTTACACATTTTACTTCTTTGAATAGGTGTGACAAGATGTGTACAATAATAAGATACAAATATGTATTCCATTAAATAATGCTTCCCAGTTAAGTCTTGTCTCATTGCATACAAATTCTTCATACGAATTGCGTCCAAGTCCCAAATTAATTTTAAATTCAATTACTCCACAAAGTGCCTGTAGAAAAAAATGTAATAGTGAAGAATTTAGTCATTCTTAAACCAACATGTTCTCTAATCGTATAATTACCATAGGGAATAAAGGGGAGTGATTATCATTTGGAGATACAGACTCACAGTGGAAATAACTATAATCCATATAATCCATGCCAGACCAACTATAAATACACACAGTCACCTTAGTGGAACTAAGCACAAGCTCACTTGTAGCCTCCGCAAAATATTAGCTTATAGCCTGAGACTATGGATTGGCTGATTGCATTTGAACGATTCCTCAACTGCCAATCAAAAAGAAGAAACAATATTCAACTCAAATAATGGGAATTCATTCTTTCATACTTTGAGTTTTCTTATCAAGCAATCATGTGAATCATTTCGACTTAAGCAAATGTTAAAATGTTGTATTTTATCTAACACATATTTTCTCGTACTATTCTAGATGATATTGACATCGTTGGGATATTCCTGAAGTCATTGGCTGCATTTGTTGCATTCATCTGTGTAACTGTTGGGATATGTCATGCCCACAAACATGGATGTTTCTCAAGCAAAGATCACAGTGATAATAAGTAAGTGACACATTAAAATCACCAACTATTTATCAGTTAACTCTTATACCAAGAGTTTGGTCACTGGCTAACGAAGTAGCTGGTATTATGACAATTGACAATTATTTTAGTTTCTTGATAATGACAATTATTTTACATCAAGAAACAAGAAGAAAAAAAGGTGGGATTTGAACCTACAGTATAGTCAGAATGCACTTATAACTTTTGGTCCTCTTGCAAACCAAACAGTGTTTGGTTGTAATCATTGTCATATTATCAACTACTTGTTTTACATAAACGCATTCAGCCTTTCAAACTCATATGTATAGTTTATACATCTGTCTCAGAGCACGACAGGAAGTAAATGGCGTCCTTGCTAACTTAGAAGGAGGATACGGTCTGGCTTCTAATTCCAACATAAGGCTAAACTAATAGAGCTTTGTCATCATTTCAGCTATAAAATGCCAGCCCACGACCATGGGGTGGATTACGGCGATGCAGACGAGGTACAAATTCACCTTCACTATCTAAATGTTTCATATACAAAGAGTGTTATGATTTTTGCAGTATTAGTAACAACTTATGCTAATTACATAATTTTGTCTTTGTTTTTTGTCGCAGGGACATTTTCGACACAAGTCGTCATTCGTCATATGAGGTGGCACAGTATTCTTCATCCGAGCGTGTACGATAAACAAGACAAATCTATATCCATCGGGTGGGAGGAAACACTGCAGCTGCAGTGGTCCGCATTATCAAATATGAAGTATTATGGCACATGAGCTAGGGCTCCTTAGGCACAACTTACTGGCCTTCGTTATATATATATATACAAATATACAAGTATTACTGAGTACATAATAACTTTGATTCTTTGTAATACCATTTATCCCAATATGCTACAACTCAAAATGTTATATGAATTCTAAAACGCAAGTCGTCTGTCAACATTTAACAACACAGGCGTGTGAAGGAAGCAGGAGGAAAATGAACCAATCGTAACACTGAAGCAACAGGCCCATCTCAGTAGAATACGGGCCGTATCATCAGCACACAGTTCTCCAGAGCACAGAGATACAAATACATCTAAAAGTTGCCAAAGTAATATTAGTTGATTTCACAACTACAATGCATTTTATTTCATTTAGCTTTTCTTACTTTGCAAGAAACGTTTTATTGCACAACTTACTAGCTTCCTTTTAAAGCTGTGACCTTTTTCTGTCGGGGCAACAGTCTGACCATGGAAGAAACAGTGAGTTATTTTTCTTCAGGAAGGTTTTAAACAAATCCTCTTTTTTATCTCAACAACTTTATACTCCTGAAATTGTTTTCCAAAAAAAGTTTTATTTTCTATAACATTTCACAAATGTAACACATCTTCTGTTTATGTGGTTTGAAAGGTTAAAGGTTCTTGTATATTGTTACTATGCAGGTAATTAGTAGCATAATATAGGCCAATTTATTGGCCGATGTATTGATTGATAAGTTATAGGTATGTCTGAGTGTAATAACTACAATGAATTCGACTACATATACCACAATGCTGCAGCTCACTATGTACTATAAACTTGGTAAAGAGTGCTGTTTTTGTGTATAAGTGACCTTCTGTGCTTTACTAATTATTTTGTGAATATTGGACATATTGTCCAGTTTTGAACCAATATTAAATGTACAAAGACATTTCTTGTTATTATGTTTTTCATGCATTGGCAGCATACTTATGTACATATGGCAATAAAAACTGTTTGTTGAACATAGAGTTACAAAACGTATTAATCAGTGTATCTGCAGTATTAAACTTGTCATTCATCGGTTACAGTTCATCTTCTGAAACAATAGGTGTCAGTGTTGAAAGTCTTCTTGAATGATTTGTGTAATAACTCAGGAACTGTTGTTCATTTGATATTATTGTGAAATGTTTTGATTTGTTACTATTAAATACATTTTTAATTGGACAACTGCTTTGCTCGCCTTTTTAACATATTTTGGGAATCCAAAGTTAGCCAGAGACCCTATTGAATGGTTAATGTCACACTGGGATATATAGCTACATATTTATAATAAGTACAACAAAATGATTTCATACGTAGTTAATTCGGTAATAATACTTGTCATATAAATTATACTTGTCAATATAAATATAAATTATACTTGTCAATATAAATTACTTTTTTCTGATAAAGCCTTTTCATGACAGGAAAGGCGTTAGAAGCCAATTAAAATTAAAATGGTAGATTATGGATATAATAATACCAAGGTAGTCAGCTGTTCCGTTAACCACATCATGCTGCCATTGATGTGGATGCTACTATGGATGCGAATGCTACAATGTATGTGGATGCTACCGTGGATGTGGATGTGGATGCTTCCATGGATGTGGATGCTACCGTGGATGTGGATGTGAGTGCTACCATGGATGTGGGTGCTACACATGCATTCATTGTGAGAATCGTGTCATTTTGAGTTGCCACCACTTGGTAGCCACATTCTGTCAATTACGATCTGTGCCGAAGCACCTGTATTTTATTTTGAAAGGATCACCCGGAAGTACTTGTGTTAACAAACTAGTCCTACTTCCTGATCATTTGACAACATTTACTGTGTAGATGTCATTTCAATACACGACACATTGCGTTAATCTCCTAAGAGTTTCCAATTCAAACCGATGTAACTACTGGAGTCGTCGTTGACCGGAGTCGTCGTTGACTTTCTGATGGACACAAGGCGTCTCGATCCGCATGCGGACTGTCGATGCTAGTCTATTCCATCGAAGAGATGACTATGGAAGTAGTGAAGATATTTTTTTAATTTGGCTTTTGATTTCTTCCTTGTCGACTGCTAAGTGTACGTCTAGTCTGGTGCCCGGGGTAGCTTTCTCTACAGGTCTGGCATATGTTATTCTCTTATTCTGCATGAGTAAGGTCATACAGCTGCGATAAATACTTTGCAAACAAGTCTATCAAGACTGGCTATTCAGAGGCCATAAGCTTATACGAACGTGTGTACATAGTCAACTACCAGGGAGTACAATGAGTTTCTTTAGTTTTGGTCAAAGTGCAGAAATTGATGTTGTTCTGAATGACGCTGAGACGAGGAAGAAGGTTGAACACAAGACAGAAGATGGGAAAAAAGACAAGTACTTTCTGTTCTATGATGGTGAGACTGTCAGTGGAAAGGTGAATGTCACTTTGAAGAACCCCGGGAAGAGACTTGAGCACCAAGGAATCAAAATTGAATTTGTTGGTCAAATAGGTGTGTATTTTGATCATGTATTCTGCACCTTACGTTTCCTATGTTTGTTGACATTGTGCTCTGAGCTCTAACCCCTCTTATCCTGATACTAAACAGCAGGAATGATTGAAAACAGAGATTTGATTTGTAATATTTGCTTTTATCAACAGAGCTGTACTATGACAGAGGGAACCATCATGAGTTTGTATCTCTGGTGAAAGACCTGGCAAGACCCGGGGAAATCACACAGTCCCAAACCTTTGACTTTGAGTTCACTCATGTTGAGAAACCGTACGAGTCCTACACAGGCCAGAATGTCAAGCTACGGTACAAAGAAGGAAGCACAACATTCACTGTTGTTTTCAACCATTGACATCTTTCACTTAATCTGTCACTTGTTAACTATATTTGACTATTCTCCATTGTGTCTTTACAAGAGAAAGGCAGTTGATCCAAAGTCAACTTAGTCAAATGTTTTACGCAACACATCCAGTTTGCACACGCTGTGCATGCAGACTTATAGATGTGACTGTGTTATCCGTTATATGTTGTAATGTGTAATGTTTTATCTGCAGGTACTTCCTACGAGCGACGGTCAGCAGAAGACTGAATGACATCAGTAAAGAGATGGATATCGTGGTCCACACTTTGAGCACTTACCCAGAACTCAACTCGTCTATTAAAATGGAGGTCGGGATTGAAGACTGTCTCCACATCGAGTTTGAGTACAACAAATCCAAGTGAGTGAAAGACAAAAACGTTTTGCCAATGAGATTTAAATTAAGAATCCTTAGCGACCATGTAAGATTAGATTAATAATATCAATTACTTGCAGACCATAATGACCAGCATTTCAAACAATATTTGAGTGTCAGTTTCAATGTATGTCATAATAATAATTATCGCTATTATATATAATATAACTATTTGGAAGACACTCTTAAGATTTCCATTTATCAGCTTTTGAATTCTGTACCGTCACAGGTATCATCTGAAAGATGTGATCGTGGGGAAAATCTACTTCCTACTGGTGAGGATTAAGATCAAGCATATGGAAATCGACATCATAAAACGCGAGACAACGGGCACCGGACCAAGTGTGTACCACGAAAATGACACCATCGCCAAGTATGAGATAATGGACGGGGCACCAGTTAGGGGTGAGTGGCACAACAACTAATTATTCCTTGATCAGTGATTTAAGTAACGCAACTCAACTTTTTTATTCACAATTAAAGGTGCTTTAGGTAAGATCTAAGCGCTGTAGAGAGCAGAAGAGAGCAATATTTAAAAACTGAACAACAAACGTCAGAAATGAGTGGCGAGTCATGTCAAATATAGATCAACTCATACAGACGCAGGCGCAGTCAACTCAAACAGATATTCTCAGACAGCTGACTGCCATTTTTACACTCAAAAACACAAATGACACTTGAATAATAGCTCTTAAATCTTACCAACAGAACCTTTCAATTCATGGTAGCTATTCATGTATTATAAGATACACAATTAGTTTTTCATTGTATCCGCTCTGTAACAGACTGTGGCTCTCCATTGTAACTGTTACTACTCACAGGGGAGTCCATTCCAATCCGGTTGTTTCTGGCCGGCTATGAGATGACGCCGACCATGCGAGACATCAACAAGAAGTTCTCTGTGCGCTACTACCTGAACCTGGTTCTGATCGACGAGGAAGAGAGGCGCTACTTTAAACAGCAGGTACCGGGTTTATAACACATCAGCGTTGTAATATATAGACCAAGCGTGGGAATCAAACTACCAACCCCGTCCGCGTCACCGCCTAGCGGTGGGGGCCGCACGTAATCCGATAAAACGGTTTGGGAATAAGTTGGTTGTGCAGAAGCTGAAACGTTGCATCGCTATGTTGATGATTTAGCATTTCTGAACAGGCAACTAAATATCGGTCACTTGTTGATTCTGTGTCGCACCGTTGTTCTCCAGGAGATCACACTGTGGAGGAAAGGTGACGTGGTGAGGAAGAGCATGTCCCAGCAGGCCACCATCGGTGCCCAGAGGTTCGAGGGCTCCGCCGCGTCCGAGAGCGCTCTGGAGCAGGCAGCCAGGGAGGAGAGCGGCTAGCGCTGCCCAGAGGAACCCGATGTGTCTGGTGGGCTGAGGGCAGGCCTGGTCCCCTCCTTATCACCACCACCACCACCACAGTTCCAGGTGTTACCAGCTGTCTGGCTTGTTTTGGCTGCTTGGGGGGGTGGGGGGTAGGGAGAATGAAGGGAGGCCAAGCTATATGTGAACAATGGAGGAAAAAAACGAAAAGAAAAACGGAGTGCATGAGCCATTTCACATGGCTTGGGTTGCAGGTCTTGTTCTTGTCCATTTAGTTTTTTTGGGAAAAAACTAATCATCTGTTACAACTTCCTGTGACTGAAGTCTGAGATTATGCTTTTCACTTTTCTCAAGTGACCGATCAGTTTTTTTTTGTCTCGTCACATTCTAACACGTTTTGTTCTGTAAATTTATTTGTATGTAACTTACACATTGTCAGAATTATTTAGTTCTAAAATGTCAAAGAAATTGAGACATTCCACATTTAATCAATGCATTCCTAATGTTTTAAGGTCAAGAGATCCAATAACTTTGCACTGCTATTTCTCTCTAAATATATTGTTTTCTCTTATATATTGTTACGTGTCATACAAAAAAAACTGGAGCGTGTTTTTTTTTCTCATTCCCTTTTCCTTAAATCAAGGGGTTCAGTATTATCCCATCCATTATGATTTGTACATAAGAGCAGTATATAAAGGCTGCTTCCCAGTGCCCGTTAATTGCTTGTGGTTGATCATGCAGTGCATAGTGCCACAAAATGACCATTGACATGCTTTACCTCAGCATTCCACTGGTATTAGAAGAGGGTGTCTATGTGCTTGTATTTAAGGCCTCATGTCCTCGTGTTCTGTATCTTCCACATTAGAGACTTAAGTGGTGCCTAATTGTACCTAGCAAATTAAATCCTGTTGGCTACCATATTTTAGTATTTTAACCTGGAAGGAGTACAATAGATCAATTTTCTCTTTTGCTAAATACTAATCATGTATTCCTTGTCCCACAAAACTCTAAATAAATTGATGCCAAATGACTGGAGTATGCTTTCTGCACGTACCTCATACCATCATCTGTAAATGTGTTGCCTGTGTTTTAGACATGTGAGGTTGATGGGGTGATATGAAGAGAAGATGATAGAAAATCTGATAAATGTTAGAATATAGAATATATGGTAAATGCTTATCGAAAGACTCAAGATGTAATTATTATAACATTAAAAAGTGCTTGGCTACAAAAAACATGTTAAATATAAAAAGGTTTTATTACAAAAAAAAGGTTTTCAGTCAGGACAAACATTAATTGGGCTGTTCCAGTGCTGGTCCAAACTCTCAAATTGGCTCTTTAGTCTCCAAGTCTAAGACAAATTGAAACTCCTCTGTAAAAACAAAAACAAATGCACAAGGAGTGAAAGTTGGTGAAGAATAGAATATCATAAATTCCTGAAAAAGGCTTACCCTTATAAAATCCCCAGTGAACAGACCCATGTTTAGGAGTGGAGACGTGTTGGTACGTACCAGTGGTCAGGGGTTGGACAGAGAGCCTGGCCCTGGTGAAGAGAGCCATGTTCTTGAGGGGTCCTCCGTTGGCACTATGCTGCAGATGGTACTTCTTGAGCTCAGACAAAGGAATAAAACGCTGAAGCATTCGTTGATACTTGACATCAACCTACAAAAAAAAAAAAAAAAAAGAGGACGAAGGGAAATAATTGTATTAATTTGGACTTTTAACATATAGTTGTAAAGCAAAATGCATAAAAAAAAACATTATGAACCACACCATGCTCCATTTTGGGTTGTCTGGTTTGCTGGACGCATCGAAGTGCACATCCTTCTTGTCAAACTGAGTGTGGTCCACATACGCCTCCTTCACAATCTAGATAAGCAACACAAGCAAAGTTAAAGCAGTGAAGACTTCAAAGGGCTGGAACTGCCCATCGTGAGGACCAAGCTCTTACTTCCATGCATCCTGCGATGCCCGGCTCCTTGCAGTTGCTGTGGTAGAAGAACGCTAGATGCTCCTTCTTCATGTCCCTCATGAAGTTGCGTGCCTAGAGGTCATAAACAGAAGCCATGTACACTAGAATATATACACACCAATACACTAAGCCATAAACATATACTTATTTCTCTTACTCCCCCAGACCACAATTTTCCTAGACAGGATTAGGATTAATGTGTCATACTATAGGGATGTCATGGAGTGAATGCATGTTTGAGGTCAATATCATTATTATTACATGTGTAAGTCTACTACCTGATAATTGCGAACACCGTCCCAGCATCCAGTCTGATTGGGAAGAGCCTTCAAATCCTCAATCCCAAACTGTATTGAAATGAAATCAGAAAACATAAACGGCGGCCACGCAGACGATACGAGAACTAATCCAATCACTGAAGTGGTGAGGTCACGGAGGAACAAACCGTGTACCTTCACATCAATTCCATTCTCCAACCGGCTCTCTGGCTCCGACTTCATCAGCCAATGAGAGAAGAGCGGGAGGCTGGGGGGTTCGCTCTTTGCTTTTTTCTCCGACCTATCAGAGGCCGATCTCTTACCCCGAACCGGCTTCTTCACATCCACCTCTTCTTGGCTGTCGTCGTCGTTGGGAGCTACGTCATCTTTACCTGTTGCAGAGGCAGTCATCATCACTCCACTGTGTCAGACGGCCATAGGGTGATCGTCTGGTACGGTTGAGGGTCAGAGTTTACTCACTTGAGTCTGCGGCTCTTGTACTCGCTCTGGTGCTTCTCTTCGGTGCCATTTTAATCTAAGAGACGGAAAGATGACGCTGTATTGTTAGTGTTAGCGAGAATTCGGCGAAATTATGAAATACAACGGCGAAATATCAAGATATCAAGTAGCTAGCCTATATGTTTGTTTTGGAAAGGCCCATGTTGGACTATTACAGCCTACTATACACTTCTGAATAGTTAGCTGTTAACAAATCAAGTGTCGTCTTCTATATTTTGTAGTTGACATTCATTCGAGGTATGATATATAGTCATTCAATTCACAGTATACACTGAACACGATACATGGCTACCGTCCCACACAGTTGTCAATATAGATATGGGCAACCTTAAATATTGGCAAACCCCGAATACAATGCAATTACTATTAAGAGTGTGCTTTATATCTACAGTTGACAATGTGATTTAGATAACAAGTGTTGAGCAGATGTTTGGTACAGACGTTGGGAAGACTGATTCATACCGTGCAGGGGTTTGTCCATGTGGATTTTACAGCTTCATTCCGCGTGGAACAAAATATCGTCACGTGACAAAATCACATGACGTGAGGCAGGCCCTTGATTGCGCACCTTCCCACGACCAATTATAAAAGACAATAACAAAACTATGACTATCTGTCATTTATTCTAAGAATGCTTATGTATAACATTATTTTGTATATATAAAATATTAAAACGTTGACTGGTTCAACTATTACTTTTTAGAAAAAACAACGTTATATATGGTTTTATGATGATATTGATTGTAAAAAGCTGTTATGTGACGTTTTTCATGTAGGAGCAACTTTCTGTCAATAAGTGTGAAGCTTCCATTTTCAAAGTGTTCTTAAGTGATAGAACGGTTCATACAAGCAGATAAGACATACAAGCAGATAATTCAAGCAGATTAGCAGGAAATGCAATCCCAAATGCAAATAGGCTAAAAAGAAACCACACATAGCAAATTTCAAAAAGAAATCAGACACTATATTGAAACATTACTTGGACTGAAGAACAGTAAAGCAGTAGAAACAGCAGAAATATGTTATGTATGATTGTATCTGTATATATTTTTTCTTCAATGTATTTGTTGAGTTATATGGTAGCCCTATGTATTTAGTTTTGTTTTGTCCTGTTTTTTTTGTCGGATTTTACACTTATGATTTGTTTGAAGATGATTTGCATGGTTTTAACAAAACATAATCGCATAAAAAAATAATATATGTATCTTTTTTTTAAATTAACTATTTTTTGCATAAATTGTGTCTTCAAAAAGACCAATTTACAAAGTAAAATAAACAGTCTTAAATCTTCTCTCTCTCTCTCTACGTCAAGCCTCGCTCGCTGATATTTGAACTACATTTCCCAGCACTCCTCGCTGTGACATAACCTCGCACAGAATGGCTGCCTCCAGAGCGTTATCGAGTATAGCGAGACTCAGCTCTTGCATTGGAAGCAGCCATCGGTTGATAAGGAACATACACCATCGCGGAATATCTTCGTGCGTCGACCGTAAGTCCATCGACTTGCAATGTCATTCATGTTTTTGTCATTGGTTTTGTTTGTGATGGGTCCGATGATGGCAAAGGGCACATCACATTATACAAACAAGAGGGTAAGTAAGTGTAAGCAATACACTGTATTGCTGTCCTGTCCATTGTATTTCTAAAACACAATTGTAAGGTCAAAAGTAAACAGTTGTCATATAATAATGTTGGTAGATCGAAAAAGTGTAGCATTACCTCCATGTAATACTATACCTGATTCTCATTGGTCCTTTGTGTTTTCCGAAGTGCATGTCTGAAGACGCTTTCACACACTTATAAAATGGGTTTGATTCAACAAGTTTGGCTCGGCTCAGGTAAAGCAGTCACACAGCATTCACAGGTTTGCAGACCTTTACAGACAGGAGAATAAATGAATGAAGTTGACACGCTCCCTGGACAGGTTGGAAGTCCCGCTCAGGGGATGGCTACAGCAGAGTCCAAAATGAACACCTGCCACCAGCCAATGGCAGATAGATTTGACCATTAGGCAGGTAAAATTCAGTGTTTCATATAAATAAAATAGCATTGCTGGTAGATATTTCCACTGTAGGAGGTAAAAAAGACAACTAAAGCCTTATTCTGGACCCTGCTTGCAGGTAGACTGCGTACAGTGGTGATGGAGCCTTGAACCTACCATGAATCACAATGCATCATTTGTGCATTTATCATCACCTCTCCTGACAGCCTCCCATGGCCTCACTGAGGAGCAGAAGGAGTTCCAGAAGGTGGCCTTCGACTTCGCCACCAACGAAATGGCTCCACACATGGCCGAGTGGGACCAAAAGGTACGACGCCACAGCAAGGCAGCTGGACCTTTCAATGGTGGTCACATGGTGTCACGCTGTCTCATTCTGGCTCTAGCATACAGGCGGCTAAGCATGATGAACCTACTCAGGAAGCCGATAAGATCATCCCATGAAATGACCGGGGAGCCTACTGAGTTGCATTTTCTTTGTTTTCGTTTTGTTTTGGGATATCTTTGAATGAAGGAAATCTTCCCGGTGGACACGATGAGAAGGGCGGCCCAGTTGGGTTTTGGCGGGATCTACGTCCAGCCCGATGTGGGGGGGTCGGGCCTGTCCCGCCTGGACACGTCAGTCATCTTTGAGGCGCTGTCCACGGGCTGCGTCAGCACCACCGCTTACATCAGCATCCACAAGTAAGGGGCCCGCTGGGTCCAGCGGAGCGACGCCCGGGCCCTCTGAACGGGACCCGTCAGAATAGCGTGTGATGTGTTTTCTAATGCTGTGGCAGGTTGCTGGGGTTTGATTTATTTTGTAACCCGGGTCTGTGTTAAGGGACGATGCTGACCTGTCCACACAGGCCCGGAGTTTATGCAATGCGTCTTAACGCCTGGATTTCATTCCCTATTTAAGTCTTATTACAACCCTTTTAAAACTCTTTTGTGGTTTACATGCTGATGCATGGCGATTCACAGTGAGGAGATATGTTGTGATTATTCCGATATTTTTAAAGAAAATCCCAAACGCTTTGATGGCAGTGTTACTCGCTGTGTGTGTTTGCTATGACAGAGTGTGGAGTGTTTTTGCTGAGGATGTTATTAAGTTAAGTTCTATTATATTTAGTGTTACTCCTGCGTCCGCAGCATGTGTGCCTGGATGATCGACACCTTCGGCAACACGGAGCAAAGGGAGAAGTTTTGTCCGGATCTGTGTTTGATGGAGAAGTTTGCCTCCTACTGTCTCACTGAACCCGGTGAGTCCTGTGATGTGTGACACGCGTGCCTGACTCCACTGCACTCCAATTAAAACGAATTGAGTTTCCACTGTGTGTCGTCTCATGCAAGGCTAATGGATTTAGTCTAAGCATGCAAAGAAGATTGGAAATACCCATTTTTGGGGATAAAGAAAATAAATCTTAATCTGTTTCTAAACAAAGAGTTCTTGAGCTTGAGCTCCTGGTTGCTAGTCACATGTCCAACATGCTGCAGACCTTCTCTCCTGCCAGCAGGGGGGGCTGCCTCAACATTGAAACTCAGAGTTGATTGATTTCCCACATATACACCGTCCTATACCATCTAACTAATTACTAAAGACCGTACACAATATTGACTCGATTTCCTACAGCAGTTTTATTCCACAATATGCGCTTTCTTTATCGTACTTATTGATCTTATTATATATATATATATATTTGTTAGGCAGTGGCAGTGATGCGGCCTCTCTTTCGACCTCTGCCCAGCTGAAAGGTGACCACTACATCCTAAACGGCTCCAAGGTACCACTGCCTCTCCAGCTCTACCTTGCTGAGATGCTTACGAGACTAATTATGGTCATTATATGGTCAATCAGGGCTGGGACTCAAAGGCTGTCCCCGCCTCCTCTCTCTCCAGGCCTTCATCAGCGGGGGCGGGGATACGGACGTGTACGTGGTGATGTGCCGGACGGGAGGCAAAGGACCCAAAGGCATCTCCTGCCTGGTGGTGGAGAAGGGGACTCCAGGACTGTCCTTCGGCAAGAAGGAGATGAAGGTGTGTAGAAGTATTGTATGCACACTTTAAAGGTTTGTTATGCTGAGTTAATGAATCATTTTTTCGTATATTTATTTTGTACTACTGTATGAAAATTGCAATGTTAAAGATGCAAATAAATCAGTAGTATTTAAAAACAAAAATCTGTTTCCCAGTGTAGCTTATGTGTTGGTATCCACTAGGTGGCAGTATGAATCCATTGCTTTTACCTAGAATTTATACTTTTCATCGAATGGATGTAATCTGTGCTACATCTGTGTTGAAGATGGGGTGGAACTCCCAGCCAACCAGAGCCGTGATATTTGAAGATTGTGCCGTTCCAGTGGCCAATCTGCTTGGCATGGAAGGACAAGGTTTCAATATTGCTATGAGAGGCCTCAACGGAGGCAGGATCAATATTGGTGAGTTGAGTGTACATGCATATATTTAACATTTTTAAATGCCTTTTATGTACTTTTTTTGTCCATGGCATTCAATTTGGTAATTTTTGAAACACGAAGGAAAACAATGTTAGGTCATAACAATTTAGCTGTTTACCTTTTTTAAGATTGATGTCAATTAAACATGAAATGCTACAAATTACAGGGCATTTGTTCACCACCTCAATCTAACTTCACATTTAAAACATATGTATAAGCTTTAAAGACAATGTTATGTGTTTAAAAAGTTTCCTTTTGTTTTTATTATTTCAATATTTAAAATATCAAAGCATTTCCTTCATCTCAACAGACTTAAGACAACTTAAAATATCTAAAAAAAGATATATTCGTATGCTACTAGGACATCGTCCCGCTGGTGTGTAGATGTCTACTTTACATTTTATGCAGTCTGCAGTGACATCTGATGTTGGGCATTTGGGATTTGCAAAATGAGTTTGAAAGATGATTTGAGGGCATCTTCTCAAAATCTACAAGACGGATGAGTTCCTGGGGACATGGGGAGAGGGAGTCTTGGCTGCACACTTTTGACGTGCTGTGGCATCAGAATGCAAGATGAGATGTGAAATGTGACTGGTATTCATAAGCATGGGTTTTTTCCATTGTTGTACTGGAATAGTATTATATTCCAGCATTGCCATTGACTCACTTTTTGTGTGTTATTGAGTAATGAAGAAACAAACACCGATCTTTGACATCATACGTAAAACGCAGACTATGAAAGAACATTTAGTCACGGGAGTTTAGAGTTTGAATATTCAGGTTTGTCCCTGTTATTGGATATATTTCCTGGAGGTAATGGTACTACAGCAGGATTACCATACATCCACATACACTCTATATGGATAGAGTGTCATATTTCCACTCATTTTTAATCAAGGAGCACAGTTCCAGTGGGAGCCCCACAGGTTTGTTTGGGTTATGTTCTGACACGTTCAAGCCTCCTGCTCTCAGTGTGTGTGTGTGTGAGTGATGTCTTCATCCCCTGCTAGTCAAGTCTCTCCTGTCACCACCACTCTCAGCCTCCTGCTCGCTGGGGGCCGCCCACGCCTCCGTGCAGCTGGCGAGAGATCACCTCC
>OMKX01000306.1:0-14994 GCA_900302425.1 Brosme brosme
CCGGGCCCCCCAGGCCCCTCTGCTGTTCAACGGCTGCCGCTCCGGGGAGATCTTCAGCATCGACCTACGGCAGCGGGGCCCTTTGGACCGCAACTGGAAGAACATCCGCTTCCACCAGGAGTCGGCCGTCACCTCCGTGCGCCTCCTGCGGGATGAGAACTACCTGCTGGCCGCAGACATGCTGGGCCAGGTCAGAGCGCACACGCATCCGTATTCACACCGTATTGAAACCTCCATGAGCCTCACTGGAAGAGCCACCCTCACAGTGGGATCTGTATACACATGTCCGTTTTAACGAAAATCCCAGATGCATGGAGGTTCCATGGAGTTGTTATTTACGATTAAAGGTGCTGTAGGTGATATTCAAGACTTGTGAAGAGGGAGAGCAGAAAAGAGGGGAAGAGAGCAAGATTTTGAAACTTAACAACCAAAAAAACATTCTCCCTCACTCTGCTCACTTAAGTCTTGAATTTCACCCACCTGTGAACGACAGGCAAGATTGAATCTCGAACCAATCACAGACGAAATGGTTGGATACTTTAATCGAACTTACTCTGGCTGATTTCTCAAGATTGCCTGCCCTAGCCTTAAGTAGACCAGTGTGCATTCAACGGATGTGTTGTCCTTTATTTGTGACGTTCCAGATCAAGTTGTGGGACGTGCGAGCGACCAAGCCGGTGCAGGAGTACAAGGGGCACCACAACGAGCACGCCTACCTGCCCATCCATGTGAACGAAGCTGAGGGGCTGCTGCTGGCAGGTGAGCCCTGAGCCGTCTCACACACATCCCGCTCAAGATGCACAACGTACGCTGGAAGAGTTGGTCTGTTCCTTCATTGTACATGTCCAGAAATATGATCCTCAGTACACCGCGTACCGTTTTATACATGCAAATAGGTCAAGACTGAACAAATGCTCTTTGTATTTTTAAAGAGGTGCTTTCACAGAAAAAGATTTGGCATGTGTGTTTATTTGAACTAAAAAATGAAAGATATATTGGTTGCATTACAAGTGTATAACATTGCAGATATATGAAGATCCTACATCCGTCTTGTGGAGAATGTGCTCCTATTTATAAAACTATGAAAAAACAATATTATAAAAACTGCACAAAGAATGCTCATGAAGAAGAACACAAAACCCCAAATATATCTAGTACATGAAACAATGCGAGAAATAGATTCAAAAACAATTTGCTCATGACCAACAGTCCTTGATATCAGTTGTCCTACCACACCTCCCATCGGCATCTCCACGTCATCTCTTAACCACCCTCCTCTTGTATCCTCCCCCTCTCCTCTCCCCAGTGGGTCAGGACTGCTACACCCGGCTGTGGAGCCTCCGGGACGGCCAGCTGCTGCGGACCATCCCGTCGCCGCACCCTGCGGCCAAAGACCTCATCCCCAGCGTGGTGTTCTCCTCGCGGCTGGGCGGCCGCCGGGGGCTCCCCGGGCTGCTCATGGCCGTAAAACACGACCTGTACTACTTCTCATACAACACGGACCCCCAGGAGATGACAGGGGAGCCCGTTCAGTGAAGGACATCTCCTTTGCCAACTGTGTTTGTTTTGTGTTTTTTCCATGACAAAGAGCTATGGTCGTATTTTGCCGACGTCAAATGTGGCAAAGATGATCTCTACCACGCCAAATGTTTTACTTGAATTGAGCTGCACTGCAGATTATTGTGATTCTCTGCAACAACTTTGACATTGAAAGAGATTGTTAGGAATGTTGAGCACGAGGGTGTGTTAGGTGGTTGGTGTTGTTAGAAAACAAGGAAACACTGTGAAAGAAATTATATGCTGTATATTTTCCACAGGAAGTGCAATTTTTAACAGACTTGATTGACATTTTGAAATTAAATGATTGGGTGCTGACTTTGTCTTTGCAGCTTCCATTCCTGCATGCTTCAGCAATTAGCTTTTTAAAAGAAACACGAAACACACATGCAAATGTGTCAAAGGTTTGCCTTTATTATCAGAGCAAATATTAACACGTCCAAGATAAGCCTGGTTTCTGTATTCCTCCAACATGAGTCAGGAAAGACAACGGATGCCGTAGATTTCTAGCTTATTTACCGATCAAGTGGATACGAGGTCTCAGTGAGGTCTGAGTCTTGTCTCCACTTGGATCTTTATAATGCCCTGTATGTGTTTTCACAAGGTGGTGGACGGTACACACAACAGTTCAACCAGATAGCGAACAGACTAACATGTTACGGTGCAACTATAAGTGAATCTGCCCTGCCATCGGTTCAAACATGACTTCAGCACGATCAAACTACACACAGCATCTCCTCACGCAGCTTCCTCTACCTCGTCTGAGGGGCCAGCCTCAGAAATCTGTGAAGGTGATACCTCTGAGACACAGCCTGCTCTTTGGAAGCAGATCATATGCAGTACAGTCTTGTTGATTGTTCTAGGATTATTGAAATTAAATATTTTAAAAAAAGCAAGCCATTAACAAAAATGGTTTTCATTATTATATAGTAAACTTTTCCCTCTAGGTATAGATTTTTCATATAAAATTAAACAGTCAGTGTGGACAGCATTGTTAAGGCGAATCTATGAACAGAACGATCAGCCTTTCGAAATGCACACACAACCACAAATAGGCCAAACGAGAATATAGGATATCACTATTGGTTCTAATGCAATTACATGGAATGCATTTTTAGCGCTACAGTGCATTTCTGGATTAAGAGTGAAAACAGTGGGAAAACTACACTTCCCAGCTTTTCCATTTGTTCTAAAGCTATAATATCTAAGTCCTAATGCTAAGCTAGTATTAAGGGCACTGTATTCAAGCAGCAGCGCACGCTGGAAGCTTTATGCAGATCTTTGCGGACTACTACTACTACTTAGTTCCAATTACTCAAGTGTATTACATCAGTATGATTGTCATAGGACTTCTGGTTCACTGAAGCAGTACTAAGACAAAGGGATAAGAAGGTTGTTATGAAGATACAGAAGACAGCCGTTACTATCATACAACTTAAAACATCATCGCACCTGATATTCCTCTTTCCTGATAATGATAATAATCGTCCTAAAACCTTTGTTCTGTTCTTTTCCCTCAAAGTGTTGACAATTAAAGTGAAATAGAATTAAAGGGACACAGACAAACAAACAAACAAACGGCAAACATATTTCAATGTTTCACAAACTGAGCGAGGCCGCTCTCAGAAACAACAATAAACCATCCATCATCCAATCTGAATCTATTCAGCCACGGACCACTTTAGCGACCGCAAGGTTTTCCCAAATTTCCAGATCCTAGAAAGAGGGTTGCCTTTTCCAGACCGGCCAGACCTCCGCCGTGACGGGCCTCGACCACACCGCCCTGCACGTCCCTGCTATAGCTCCCCGGGCTTCTGGTTGCAAGCGTTGCAGATCCTCACGGGGTGGTCCCAGCCGCGGGAGGGCACCGCGCGCCTCTCCGGGGAGCACTCGTCACACACGCCCTGACCGCACGCACGGCAGTGGTGGATGGAGAGGCGCGGGGTGAACTCCCGCTGGCACTCGCAGCAGACCTGGATGTCCTGGTCGGGGACCCAGTAGGCGGGCCGTGCTGCGTCCTTCACCAGGCCTGGTAGGAGGTGGAGGATTGTTAACGGGAAACGCCCATGAGGTGACCATTGGCCATTCAAGTTTTTGGCCTCAAGAATGACTTCATTAAAATACAACCCACTAAAAATTCTAACTAAGCAGAAAATACAATTGCTAATGTGTTACGTTTTAATTGCATAACATATTGATATCCCTTGCTACCAGCTACTTTGTGGGTTTCACCAGGAAGTGACTCACCCAGGGGGATGTCTATGGCGCCGACTACAGCTCCCAGGGTGCTTTGCACAGCTTCGCCCACCTTCCTGGCGATCAACGTTCCCCCTTCCTCTTCCTCCAGCGCTGCGTCCAGCAACTCTGGAATAGTAACCCAAGAGTAAAGTGTTTTGTTCAAGTGAAGAAGAGAACAATCAACACATCAAACGAAAATTACAGCAGCTACAAAAAGGTGCAGCACAACCTAGTTACCCCAAAGGAATTCAGAGAAAAGAGGTGTGATATGATTCTGAAAAATAAGGTTAGAAGAACTACTTCTTTTATACGTTTTGCTTTACATTTCATAGCTGCATTTAAATAGCCTGGAGACCATCCTGATCACCTGACCTCACAGCCGGGGGTCCAGAGTGATCCGTGTAGCGAAACAGAATGTGAGGTCACGTGATCAGGATGGTCTCAAGGATACCATTTAAGGGCTGCAGGGCTAGACAACAAAGGGTATGCCAGTGTCTCATTGGTTTCCACTGGTACCGGTGGGGATGCCTCTGTTGTGGAAGCACGCGTCACAGACCCGGACCGGGGCCAGGCCCCAGCCCCTCTCCGGGACGGCCCGGGTCTTGGAGGAGCAGGCGTCGCAGAAGCCCTCCCCGCAGGCCCGGCAGTGGTGCTTGGTGTCGTTGGGCTGGAACGGCTCCGAGCACGTATGGCACGCCTACACCACACGCACGTGCACATGAACACGCACACACACACACACACAGCAAAATACTTCAAAAGAGGTCACTGTTGCATAGTGATCCTGAATGACAGCATTAATCAGCATCAATGTATAAATATTATTAATCCAATCTTGCAGCATAATAATTATAACGGTACCATCATCATCATCATTGTGGTGATGAAAAACATGGCTCTTTTGGAACCAGTCACCATGCCACATGGAAAAACAAGTCATGTAAACCACACTTGGACCACGGGTGTTGTCTTTCTATTGTCTTTCTTCCCTTCCTCCGTTGAGCTGTGAAGAAAGAAACGAACTGCGTGTCTGTGTGTCTTGCTAACACAGAAGCAGGCCGTTATCTCCTCACAGCGAGCTTATCGTCTCATCATTTACCAGGATGAGGGAGTTGGGCTTCCAGTAGGCCGGGGCGATCTGGTCCGTCAGCCAGGAGGTGACAGCCTTGGCCGGCTTGACGCTGAGCTCAGACACCGACTGGGAGATGTAGTTCACTCCGTCCAGCAGCCTCTGGGCAGCGTTGTTGTTGTCCTTCAGGAAGCCGTCTGACTGGAGGGAGCAGGAGTTGAAAGTTGACATTGTGTCAAGTCGAAAAGATGTGTAACCATGGCAATGAACAAGGCCACTACGACCACGCAGAAATCGGTTAACATTCGCTATGCTGACTTTATTCGTGTGAAAGCGATCAATATTCAGTTAAATGCATTTTCTAGGGACATCACTGATGGATGACTGTATTGATCTAATAATGACAGTATAAATCATTATATAGAACACACAATAAGGTCAAATGCTGTGATAATAAGCTACAACAGATCTTTACATAAAATATAACCTTTTTTGTCCAACCGGTTTCTAGATAAAGCTCTTTAACTGTGTGTGCTTAAAAGGCGAGAGCAATGTCAGCAAATGTTATAATAACAGACTGAAAAAATACACAGCAACACCCTGCGCTCTGTTGATGCGGGCGAACACTGGATCTTTAATGCTAAACCGGGAAAGTAAACACACACCCTCCCTCTCATTGCAACAACCTCTGCGCTTCCCTGCCACTCAACACACTGCAGTATGTGTTTTGTGTTGGGTCGTCTGGTGAGCTGAAGCACTGTGACCTCATGCACTGCTCAGGTGTGCGGTCAAGTCTACTTGTTTAACCTTAGTTCGCTTTTCTTTGTATTTCGTGAAGTGAAGCAATCATAGATTATTCTCAAGCCTTAAACATACAACAAACGTTGTAATTTATCAAGCGTGGATATTTAAAGAATGTTAACTGAATACTAAAGATGATGAGGAATTAGCTTTAACGTTGTCATGGTCAGCTCTTGTTAGGTAATGTCTAAGGAAGCATTATTCAATTGTGCTTTTAGCAATATTGTCAAAAAGAATAAGCTTTCAAGAGCCAGGTTAAGATAAGCAATTTTAGAACACACGTTACCATAGCATATTTTCAAGTTTGGCGAATAAGAATGCACCCCTTTTCTGAACAGAAACATGAACCATTCCAGTTTAAGCTCTGGAAGGGTTTCAGGATAGTCTTGGTGTGTCCTTACCCCAGGCCAGATGTGTTGGATCTCTGTTCTGACCACGGTGTCCACCGGGTCCTGGTTTCCATACCAGAACTGCCTGCTCCGGTAGATCACTGCACAGTTCGGGCACTCAATCACATACCTGGTAGAAGGAACCAACACACAGAATTGATACCACTGTTGTAGGAGATAATACACAGACAGTGGTGAGCAAATTAGTCTGCTGGCTATTTATATTCAACAGCTTAGCAGACACTTATGTTCAGTAGTGAAATGCTGCACAACTAAATGTCCTTGTCCTATGTCCTCAATGATACAACCAGACACAAGTACACATTGAATCACTAACATAGTTTATTCTTTGTTTGTGTCATAGTCAAGTGCTGAGACAGTGTGCACGACAACAGCATTGCGGTCAGGTGGATGATTGCCCCCCCCCCTGCCCCCAGGACGTACCCAGACCAGGCGTAGATGGCCAGTCCAAACCAAGGGGAGTCAGACGAGGCCGTTGTCTTGGGAACGACAATCACCTCCTTTCCCCGCTCATAACAGGCCTGTGGAAGTCCGGTGCCAGGATAGTGAAGTCAGACAGTGATCCAAACCATTTGAGTCTGTGTTGCTTAACCTGTAAAGCCCTGAGCCCTTTTTGGGGTAGTCTCGATCTCAAGTCTGATGGTAGACAAGCTCAAATCTGGGTGAACGGGGCATTTGTCTTTGTTTTGCTTCATATTTGTTGCGACCGATCATGTTGCTGGAAGTGGGATCTGGGATCTGTAAGCGCGTTTGGCGAACATAAACTCGGCCAGCAGTGGCAAACTGTAAGAAAGTGTCTGTAAAGGTTTCAAATCAAAACCGTGCAGACTGGCCATCGTAGGAAGAAATCACAAAATCCCCTTCTGAAACCTTTGTGTTCTTGCGCAAATAAGTTTCTCTTAGTTACAATATTTCCGTAATGAAACAGGAAACAAGACGTTACTCTTGCTTTCCGGCCCCCAGAGGTTCTGCTATAACGTAGTAGGAATGCTGGATCCGAGATTATTTCTCAAATGACACGGCCAAGTCAATCGAGAATAGCTCTAAATCAACAGGTTGGCATGCATGAGGTTGGTGTCCATAGGTAGATAACAAGGTGGGAACTCAAAATCAGGCATCGGTGAACTTCCAACCATCACCACTTCAGGGTTTAACAGAGTAACTTAAAAAGCAATAACAGCCATAATAGTTCATGGTAGATGTGATTGTCTATCTGCAAATCTTGCCTTGCACGTGTAGATGCGGTTGTCGTACTGGGCAGAGTAGCGGCAGCGGTGTTTGGCGTCGTGCTCCGTCTCTTCCCTCAGGTGATTCATGCTGTTCTTACAGGAGCATCTGAGAGTCATCATACACACACAGTAGATTCAATGACAAGATTACAAATGACCAGTTTCTCCAATGGAACACAACTTAAATAACACTGAGATATCGCTATATTTATCCGGGGAAATTCAGGTGCAGTGTAACTTGTAGTGTACTCAACAGGTCAATAAATTGAAGATTGAAGGTTGAATTGATTATTGAAGACAACTTCAATGGGAAGGTAGTAACCTTCAAATTAAGGTTATCAAAAGTGTCATGTCAATTCTTTCCATACCAGCAGCCAACAGCTTGCCTTGAGCTTGAGAATTGTATGTCAATGGGAGAGGCTGATACCTACCCACAGCTGAGGCAGATGCTGGAGCAGGTGAAGTACTCGTCTGGGAAGAAGCAGTTACAGGCCAGGTGCTCGTCTGTGATCTCCCCACTGAAGCGCTCGCTCAGGGCCTGAGAGGAGCACAACCACGCAACAGACCCGTATGATGATTTCACCCATATACGAAAATGAGACATTTGTCGACAACCATTGTTTGAAACGCACCATTTTTAGTTACTTTGTCGTTAATGTTGATAGTGTTGATTTATACTTTTACTTTTATGATGTTTTGACTTCTGGCTATCTAAAGGGTCTGAGTTTGTTGAAAAGTGCTTCACATTTAAAATGCATTATTAATAATATTAATATCAGTGTTATGATTCTGATGATGAAGCCTGCCTGCAGGGCCTTGTGGATCACGCCGGCGGTGCGCGGCGAGCGGGTGGTGTTGTTGTTCAGCTGCTGCTCCAGGGTCCGCAGCAGGCCGCTGAAGTCCGTGGGGGGGTTATGGGTGCGCGTGCCCCGGTACTGGATGGAGCTGAAGGCCTCCGGGAAGAGTCCCAGCTTCCTGAAGCGCTCCTGGAGCAGGCGCTCGGCCGACTCGGAGGGTTTGTCTGGGGAAGGAGGAGATGAAGTGTAAGGTGAGGACGGAGCGAGAAAAGAAGAGTCCTTAACCTGATCATTGTATGTTATAACCGTTTCTATTTTCGGGAAATGTACTGCCTTCTCAATTCGTACATAATGACAATGATTGTCTGCTCCACCAACAGTAAGATTAGCTGTGCTTGCTCATTTAAAATCACATAAAAATGAAACCACAATTTACAAGCGGAAAATCCCCGCAGCAAAATTAGAGTTTAATAAAAGAATATTACAAAAAAGGTATAAATACTAATAATACATAATAATAATAATATATATTATTATAATATATTTATCAATTAAATGTAAACGTAAACATTATTATAGACAAGGTCAACATTATTATGATCTACACTATCATCATGGTACCCAAAGTGACCGAGCGTGTTCAGGCAGACGTCCACCCCACCTGATCCCAGCAGCTTGGTGTGGACCGTCTCGTGGAAGATGACCACGGCTGGGCCCAGGGTGGCGAGGGGCACGTCCAGGCCGCAGCGCGCCGTGGTGGCCTTCAGCTCCCTGGTGAAGTGCTTCAGGTAGGCGTCGGAGGCGTCGCCCAGGAACTTGAAGAGGTCGTCGTGGAGACGGTCGGCGTGCGTCCGGTAGATGACCAGGTCCGAGACGGCCAGAACCTTGAGGAGCAGCCTGGTCCGCTGGCCCTGGTTGGCTCCTGCTAGGTAGATGAGATGGTCCCAATATGTGTTGCGTAGTAGCCTAGTCGGTGTAAAGGGTTTCTAGATCTTTCTTGAAGGATTTTATATCAGGGTTCAACAATAAGGGGTGCATAATAATCCAGTACCAGACAAGGTCATGTCAGGACAGTAAATCTTTCAACTCACTGTCCTGATCAGGCCAGTGCAAAAAAGTTATATATAAATCCAAAATATATATGTATTTGCTTTGTGAAATCAAAATCTTGTATGTATTGATATGATCCAACACTGATAATTACAACTTTGAGTTAGGCAGTAAAAATTGTATCGGGGCCAGTATGTTTCAGACCTATTTACCCCTTACCTGCACCAAGCAGTCCCTCCGTGTCGATGACCACCACCCTGTGTACGGGGTCCATGGCTGCCCACACCCCCACCGTGCAGGACTCCTGCGTGGGGGAGGTCTTGAACACCTCCCTCCCCAGGAAGAAGGTGTGGTTAAGCGTGTGAGACTTGCCCTCCCCAGTGTTACCAAAGATGGAGACCACCTTGAGGAGCTCGTCTGGCCTGCAGCCCAGCCGAGTGACGAAATCCTCGTCGTTCTTCACCTGAGAGCAAAGCAAGAATCAATATGAACAAAGACTGTATGAAACACGTGCTGATCATGAACTGAGGGGAAACGCGCCCCTAGGCGTTTACCTGCATCTCTTCTCGATCGTCCACCAGGAGGAAGCTGCATACTCTCTCTACCTGGGCCTTGAGGGCCTCCACCTCGTCCTCTCCGTCTGCCATGCCACCCTCCGGGCCCGCTTTGGGTGGAGGGTACTGGGTGAGGGGGTGCTTCCTCTTGTTGGCCCCGCTGTGGGTGCGCTTCTGGCAGTCCAAGCACAGGTTGATCTTGCAGCCCTGACAGCGCACCACCGCTCGCAGGCGGGAGCAGCCGGCGTCTCCCTTGCAGGAGTCGCAGAAGGGAATGTGGCCAGGGGCGATGCGCACGCGGTCGTGGTTCCTCATGCGCTCCTGCCGATGGAGCTCCAGCTCGCAGCGGGTGCACTGCAGGCTGCCGCATTCGTCGCATTCGAACGAGGCCTCATCTGAGCCCCCACAGGCGTAGCTCTCCTGACACACCAGGAAGGTATTCATACCTTTATCTACAGATGGAGCTTGGCAACTCATCTCAAACCTGACGGGTCGAGACAGCCTTTGCGTCGGTTTCACTTTTTTGAGCTGTTGCTTAGTCTATTGCTGAATCTATACTATGATTGGAAAGCCAAAGCACTTTAACAGTTTGAGGCACTTTCGCAAATCATTCTAAGCAAAATAACATTTTCTTCTCCAATGCTTAGAAAACTCACAATTAAAAGAAACAATAACCTTGTGGTTCAAATTGACTTACAGATGTACAACTGAAGGCTCTGACCTCTTCTATAGTACAACACACCAGTCTTGTGGAACATGTCAACACCACGTTAGTGTCAAGTGACAGATATTAAGTCACATATCCATATTACATCGATTATAGCAATGGCATGCTGACTGAAACGTAGAGGCACATTGCTAACCTCGCGACGGTGGTTAGATGGTCTATATTTCAATAATGGTGCTCAATGACACAGACGTAAACAAACACTAACAATCCGTCAGCTAGCTTTGTAGGGACGACGAAGACATCTGGAACTGAAATGTTGCCTGAAGAAACAGTGAACCATGAAGTACACTCGGAAGAATACGACATTAAATGTGTAGCTGTTGATACCCGAAGCGTCGTTCTGGTAAAAGTCTGGTGAAATGTGACGGGTGTTACCGCTGTGAATGTTGTGGCTAGTTGACATCAGCTGATCGGCTTGTTTTCATCCAGAGGTAAGAGGTTACATGGAAACACAGTGCATCTTGGGAAAAGGAGGCTGCGCTTATTGTGAGTCGAAGTGGTTTGCAAAAGTATAAATTAAGATTAGTATTCAATATTATTTGATCCTTGTATGATTAACCTGATTTATTATTGTATTATCCTAAAAAAAAAGTACCTCATTGAAACCTAAACACATATTTAAACGAAAGATAAAACTCAATTTCCCACAATGCCTACCTCGTTTGTATCGAGAGCAGCACTAGCATTGACGTTCAATATTTTACGTTAGTCCTCGTTTTACACTTTGAGAACTGTGTCTTTTGTAGGTAAGAACTGACATGACACTGTGTTGCATTTAGTCGCGTGTTGTCATGTTTGTCATTGTTTACCTACCATACTAACTTGATTGCAAACGCTCTGTGTCTTGTCTGCTACCTGTTAGCTCCATAGTGATCCATCCTCAATGCTCTGCTGCTAGTTTCGATTGCTGTGTTTCTGCCATGAGTTTATACCATTTAACTACTCCACTCTGTCGTTCAGATGCTTCTCCTGCATTCACTATGGACAACGAGAAGTACACCGACATTAACGGGAAGGCCATCGCTTTGGATTACATAAAGCATTCAAGTTTCTGCACGGAGTTCACTGTGAGCTCCCCTAAAGTGTCCATCGGTAAGGTGGTTGTGGCCACCTGCTTCGTGTGGATCTTTGCCTACGTCGTGTTCTTCTTCACCGATGTAAGACATACTTCATATTCACCTGGTATTCGTCCTCTACACGTGTTCTATTTGCTGTAACGTGTTGCTGTATTTTTACCATCTGCCGTCTGTTATAAATATGTAGTTGCAATATGTAGCCATTCCCATGTTGTGTATCAGATATGGTGCCATGTAATGCACTACCTTGTTACTTTTATATATTGAACCTCACCATAGGCACACTATTCTATCATGCATGCATTGCTTTCATAATGAATAACATATGTATACTGCTTTTTTCCAGAACACTGCAGTATTGTCCAGCGCCATAATCATTACCCTGATTGGAATGATGCTCTACATTCACTTTGTGAAGATAGACCATGAGTCCTTGCTTGTGATTGGTTCCCTGGGTGTTCAGCTGTCCTCCAGCTATGCCTCTGGCCGAGAGCACACAAGCTTCATAGAGATGAGCAAAATAAAGGACATTGTAATCAATGAAGCTATCTACATGGTACCGCATCTTTCATTTTATTGCCAACCCTCTTTCCAAAATTATTGAACCAACATTATTGTAGATGTAATTATATGCTGCCTGGAGATATATGTTTCAACACACATTATGTTTTGGTAAATTTTGTGTTTATCTTTTTATTTACCATTTTAATATGTTCATGTTTCAGCACCAAATTATCTACTACTTGTGTATATTACTGCGTGACCCTGCAGATGCCAGTGCAGTTTCCAGTGTTGTCCCCTTGTTTCAAGTGAGTAAACTATATTTATAAGTGAAGCAGTCAATAGTCTTTCGTTTAAAACTGAGCTGTTTGCTGTTATCATGTGCCTTTATAATGAAATGGTTTTATTATGTTTTGCCTTTGTGCTGATATTGAACAACTATAATCATTCTGCATAACATGAAATCTGCATACATCAGTCACCTGTTATATAATAATAATGCCATAATAATAGTAATGCCATTGTCACGTTGTATCTTTCAGAGTTCCAAGCCGAGGCTTAACTGTCTGGTGAAGGTGTACAAGAGCTGCCAGGAAATCATTTTGAAGTGCTGATGACACAAAGGAAACTCTTGCTGCATTACACGTGTAAATGTTCTCTGGTCAGGCAAAAAACCTAATTGGAATATTTTGCTGCATAGATCACTTCGATTTTGTTGGTTGACATTTTTGGTCATTATTTTTACCGTCTTTGAACCATTATAATGTTTATTTAACTAATTTGATTGATACCTTTTAATGTATTTCCATACATTACTGAGATACCGAGATAAATGTATGTTTTTGTTGAATTAACCTATTTTTACTATTTTTAACTTAACCCTGACCATTTACTGATACTGTATTAACTATTTACAATGATAATTTGATATAAGATTGAAATGATTTGGTATTTCAAAACTCTTACTCTCCTACTGTATTTTTATATAAGCTTGAAGTACTGTGAAGTAACTGTTTAATTGATTTGATTCATTGATAGTATTTTTTTAGGAGCATTATCTAATGTCCCCTGTAGAGGGCACTGCCGCACTCACATTTTATTTTAGAGTTGAACATTTAGCCAGCTCTTTCAGAACTAGTCAAGCCATCAGTTTTTCCCAAAGACTGTATTTGTTCCTTACTATTCTTGGAGTTGTCCACTGTACAATGTGTCTCTTAAAATCCCTGATTAAAAATGACATTTTTAAATATGATTGTGAAACACTTAATGGTGACATTTAATTGAAGAGCTGTAATATGTCGGCCGTGGGAGTGTATGTGTATTTTCTCATGAAATATTGACAATACAAACAGCCCCACACCCTCTGTGTTTGCAGAGCTTCATGACTGTATCCAAAACCGCAAGTTTGAGAGTTACTTTAACTTAGTACCATGATATTCCAGTGTTATGTGTTGTCACGCTTATTCCGTTTTTTTATTCCAATAAGGGTGTTTGTGTATTTCATAATTTAATGCTTTTTTAACCTTCCAAACATTAACCTGTTCTCTACTTCCTGATCTGGCACTTGGCGCAACAAAACAGTTCCCCAAATTTCCCAACCTTCTTCCGGACCGGAAACAATAATTGACTTTTTTCATGTGTTAAAGGCCTCACTTCAATCCAATATGATTACATTTTCATGGTAAAACTAACCTGCTTAGATTTCCTAAGGGCCATTTGAGACCAGGAGCTCAGGATAACCTTGTCTAATGAGCAATGGAGACATTTTATATTTCTTCATTTAACCTACGCAAGATATGTCAAGAAATAACCCAGACAGAGCTGATAGATGCAACATATGTAGAAGCTGACCAGCTGACTATATCCACATGTTTTGTTCATGCCCAAAACTAGATCGTTTTAGCCTGCAACATTTTATACACTTAGTGGGGTCTTCGGCAAAGCAGCAGACCCCTATCCCCTCACTGTCCTGAACTTAATTTCCTCTATGCCCAATGCACCCAAAGCCATACAACAAGTTATTGCATTCACCACTCTGCTTGCTAGGAGGTTTATTCTCCTTAAATGGACTCAGTCCATCCCACCTCTACATAATAGATGGATTCATGAGATCTTGAGTACATCAGTCTTGAGAAGATAAGGTTCTCCCTAAGAGGTTCCTTAAGGATTTTCACAAAACCTGGCAACCCGTTTTTACAACATATTGACACCCTGAGTATGAAGAAAACGAATAACAGACTACTTATTTTTGTTCCTTTTTTTTATCTGATCTATTCATTTAGGTATTTATCTTTGTGTTTTTCTCTTCCCTTCTTTTCCTTTCCTTATGATAATTGCTTGTCATTGTTATTTATTCCCTCCTAATGGGGTATGCATGTGTGTGAGTGAGACTTATGGGCAGATGAAAGGGGGGGTGAAGGGCAGACCTTTGGAGCCCCAGCTTGGGTCCACCTTCGTTAGAAGAACAGAACACCGTCAACTTCATCGCCAACTGTTTACCTTTCGTTTCTTTATAAACAACAAAAAGATTTGGAATAAATTATTAAAAATGATTAAATCAGGGTAATAATGCTGTACTGCATGTTTATTGACTTAATAGGAACACTTTGTCCCATCTTGCTAAGATCCACTTTCAGATTCACATTCAGATTCCCATGTTGAAGAACTACAGTTGCTACAATGAAAGCTACGATGCTCCACGGTAAACATTTACTCTGACCCTTTCCCCTTCGACAACCTTTTTGCCTGAATAGGTCACAGTAAGAATAGATAAGTCATCACCGATCATGCTTTATTAAACTTGTGCTCATGTGCTGACGCGCCGACATCACAACAAGTCTTCAACTGCTTGCATCTAATCAAAGGAGATGTGTTTAAAAACCGAATGCTCTGTATTTTGCCTCAGGGTTCAGCAACTTGGTTTAACGGTACTTGTCCAGGCCTTGTCCCCCCCATGTTGATTTAGAGAGACCATCTTAAGTG
>OMKX01000310.1:0-12735 GCA_900302425.1 Brosme brosme
CCCCCCCCCCGCTCCTTCTTGACCACCTTGACTAAGACATTTTCTGGGGGAAACACTGATTTGCATATATTGAATATGTGGATCTAAATGGAATCAGTGGGCGGTTTTCAGTAGTTGAAATGTGTCATTGAATGTGTCATAAGCCAGTCTGAACAGTGCCGTAGAAATGGGATTGGAAACGTGTGTCGTTCAACCGATCTCTTGTAAGAGTTCAATAATACAATATTGTAAGACCAGGGCATTAATTATACAGAGTTTACCCGCACGTGGCTCCACATTAGTTACGGCACACAAGAATATTACGCCTGGATGTCGCTTGCGTCACAAAGCCACTGCTGGCTATTTTTTTTCCCCCATTAGTGATCACAATCTCTGTGTTGTGACTGTGGAACGGTGGGAGGTTGTGGGTACCAGGTTTTAATACAGCTGCAGAGTCCCTGTTAAACGCATCCAATCAATTTCTTTAACTGAACAATGTAAACCTGGTACTGAATTGATTGTTTTGGAATCACTAAAATGTAAAAGGTTTTGCTTGAATGATTCATATTTTTCCATTAACGGCTTGCATTCTTGGAGGAAAATGTAACAATGCCACATCCTCCATATTTTCAATTAGTTCTGGTATTCAACTGCTGAACTCTCTTACCGGAGTCTGTATCTGTCAAAAAAACAAAACATGACCCCGCTGATGGTAAAAAAGATCAATATACCAGCCTCAGGGTCATGACTTAGATAACTACATCAATTAAAGCCAGCCTGCTGCGTCAATGATTCCTGTAGACGGCCCCAACCCATATGTGGCAGTATGGAACAAGACACTGCTGAACATCTTGTGTCCATGCCTCTGGGTGTTTTGTGTTTTGTTATTTCCTCGTCCTCTTCCTCCTCCTCCTCGTCCTCCTCTGCCTGTGCCCTCACCTTGTCCTCGACCACACCATAGCCGATTAAAGGGGGGGAATAGAATAGACCACATTCTCAGACCAATGTTCCAGCTCCCTGCTGTAGCAGCCTGGCCTCTCAGGCAATGTGCTGCACACCAGCACATTGTATCTGTATTGCATCTTCACGAGCCATAAACAAAAGGGCCGCCTTTCCGCTGCCGATGAAGGATCGATTCAGTCCATGGGAAGTTTGAAAATAACACTTGTAACGCCTATTTCCATAGTCGTATCATTCACCTATTCAACAATGTAGGCAAAAATTTGTGTCGTTGGCTTCATCAAAATAAATAAAAACTTTCTGAGGAAGTTGCATTTATCAGAGGATGTAAACAAACTCCACTTCCTCCGTCCTCATTGTATAAATAAAGACATAATGCATTAGAACATTCGGTTTTGATGTTATTCTGGAAACAATTGCATTACCAGGTTCTACTACAACTTCCTAGTAGTAACTTGGTCATTCCAGTCATCTGCCATCACACTGACCGCTAATATGTGCTAATTTGTGCAAGTCTGTGCTAATGCGTGCACTAATGTAATTAGCCACAAACTGCCCCATAACGACACAACTCCCGCTGCATACTCGCTCACTCAGCCCCAAGTATCAGTCTGCACATGGCATCTGTCGGAATTGACAGCTTCTTCTGCTTCTGCGGTAAACTTGTCCCTTAAAGGAAATAAAATGAATTAATTACATGAGCGTAGGCGTTTTGAGAGAGCTGCCAGGGCAAGAATCCAATTCAGCTTGACTCGCATGGGCGCAATGAAACATATGCTTTAAATAGCAAATTAACCCACTGTTTCAGAAGGAATTCGAACACTATGTGACTTAAAAAAATGTGTTTTCCCCATGGTTATGACCCACGCAAACTTTATGATACTTTTTTAGTACCGTCGTTGTGTCACTGTTATGAGCGTTATAATAAGCGATGTTGGATATTGAATGCGCCACACGCCGTAGCGTTATCCTAGAGGTGTCCGGGAAGCCGAACCCTCGGACGTAGGTATTAAATAAATCGCTGCTCAGATGGAGCCTCACCATCCACACACACCGTGACGTTATACAATAAGTGTCCGAAAAACTAAAGTTTCTCGCGGACACCGCAGTCAACCGCTGGCCGGACAGTGCTCCACACGCCCACACAAACCGCTCCACCGGTGCCAATTGGTCGTTTTGTCAGAGTGCCTCGGAAAAGGCACTCAGACGTCACGAAAGAGCGCCACCTGCGTTTGCAGCGGAGTTGAACGTTCACATACTGTTTTGGGGAGAATGGCAAAAACATAGGATTTGACCCCTTTTTCTCTAAGTTGGGGACCTATTTCAGTAGCCGTGATAAAATGGCATAGATTACTATGTTTACGATCATATAAGACAAATTACAATGTTTAAAACGAAAAAAAAGTGATTTTGGATTCACTGGCTCTTTAACAGCATTTTTGTGTTGTTGCTTTCTCGAAAATGTGAATTTGATGACAAGTAGGTCGATATTCCTCACTTTATCTACTTTGAACCCGTGATACTGACTAAGGATGTACCAGAAAAGAAGACTTGGAAAACATGCATTGTGTAACACTGCACCACTCCTCCGCACGACTCCTCCGCATCCTGCACTGGCTACCGGTGGCTGCTCGAATCCCATTCAAGACACTTGTACTTGCCTACCGTGCTGCGATTTGCTCCGGCCCATCCTACATCCAGGACATGGTCATACCATACACCCCAGCCCATTCACTAGGCTCTATGACTGCCAAACGGCTTGCTTCTCCTCACCACGTGGGAACCCTAGCAGCCGCTCAATAAAATCTTGATTGTTTGCTGTCCTGGTTCCACAACGGGGGAACGAGCTCCCCACTGACATCAGGACAGCTGAAACCCTAACCATCTTCCGCCTCAGGCTGAAAACTCATCTGTTCAGACTGCAGACTGACAGAAATACAAATAAAAGACATCCTCCATCTCCATCTTGTTTCTATAATGTAACACTTAAAGCATTTCTCCTATTTAATGAATTTATGTACGATTCTTGCACGTTTTGGGTAAGTGAGTCTAATATAAAGCCTATCCACCCGCGACTCAATCAATTTTGATGCATCTTTCAATGCTACCTGAAAAGTAGCTGTGTGCCCCTGCTTTGTTTCAACCCGCTCCTATATTGAAGTGCTTTTCTGAAAGCAACACCTTCACTTCCCTGCTCTTGTTTGATGCTAATACACAGAGCATTATTTAAAAGAACGCACGCTGAAATGTTCATTATAGGAAACAACGCAGCATCTTTCCCCCCGGCTGTTGGAGAACATCACTAGCAAAGGCTTTCACATTTGTTGCCAAAATGCATTGTGACAGGGTGATCCTCGCACAACAGGGTCCCAAAAGAATTCATGTGTGATGGCCCTCCGAGACACATTCAGGACTCATTAAGATCCGATCATCGAGAATACTTTGGGATGCGATCAAGGAAGCATATGACGACATTGTCGGTGTAATGTGAACGCATATTAATCATTGCATGCAAATCTTGCGTTTGGGTAGCATCTCTCCGCGCTGCTCATAGGGCTTTATAGTTTAGATACCCATTTGGCAATACTTTCCAACACGTCGTCGATACACATGCTCTAGGTTATCTTAACTCCTCAGCAATGAGGAGAGGCAGTGGCTCTCACATGTGTTGACAGGCAAAGCTGGATTCCTGACCATCAACACCACTGTTATGTGCAGTCGTGAGAGATCAGGAAGTTCCTGTTCGGAACAAAGTGATGGATTGATTCTAGCGGAGAGTGGTGGCACAGATTGTCCCTGCTTGTGTTTGTCAGTGCCCACAACATTCAGAGAAACACTTCAGTTGAGAGGGTGGCGAGGAGGGGAAAAAAACCTCACGCAGCCGGGTGGACAAGGCTTGTGAACTGGCGCTGTGCAAAGACTGATGTCTGCCACTAACACGACTAAAAAGTACTGATGGTTGAAAAGTTTGTTGTGTGCATCCAAAGACAGAAAATAACCATCTATTTCACTGGGAAGATTTAGTAGAGAGATTATATTATTATAATTATAATACTCCTGCTAAAGTTGAGGATGTGATGTGAATGCTGCTCCATATATTTCTAAAATGAATACAAGATGAGGATAGCTTATTGTTGCAGCCACTTGGATTGGGCTGTAGTTCACTGGTCTGCTTGTGTGCCTCTGTGGGCATAAATACGTATGTGTTTGCAGCCCCTTCTCCTTAATATATTTCATAATCATATTACTGTGGACTGAGCTGGTGTAGTCATGGTTTTGGTAAAAATGTCTAGGATGACAATTTGTATGGCTGTTATGGCTTATGAAAGTCTGTCACAAATGGTTACAGAATCAAGATTATGGCGCTCCGCGCTTCTGTTATTGATGCAATTGGGTTTCTTAATATCTCCACCAAGAACCACATAAGTTTTGTTGCGAAATGACTCATAGATGACGGACACTCTGCACCAGTACAGAGCAGAGGGCTGCTTATGTTTAACGGCAGGTGGATATGGACAGCTGATCTGTCATCAGGGAAGAACATGCAGCAGAATCCACATTTACGTGCCGCAGAATTCACATTTAGTGTCTGAACTTTATTTTCCTTGCTCATAGAAAAAAAATGATTATCTACTGCTTTATCATGAAATGTTTCGAAACAATAAAGCACTTAATAGTTGTTTGCTTATCAATATGAAGCTACCTTAAATCGTTTTGTGTTGTTTATTTTCGGATGCTGACAACACTCAACATATAATCAAGATTGGAGAAACTACAACAATTTGAATTGCTGCACAACAGCTTTGCAACAGGCCTACTCTGGACAGAATGCAGACTCAACCACTGCAAGGAGAAATTAAGAGCTTTAATCTCACATTAAATCACTGTATGTTAAATCATATCAATCAAAAATAATTGTCCGTTTTTTTTTCAATTTAGAGTCCAAGGAATGGTCTTTTTGGAACCCGTTTACTCAAAACGGCCAATATAATTAGCTAACGGGAACACCAGTACACCCCCCTGCTATCTATTCACTTGGTGTCTGTGTCTCCATCATTAGCATATGTTACAATGAGGCTTTAATGTCTAACTAATTGCCAGAGATAGCTGGATGTGCTGCTGTGGTCTGTGCTAAATCTAGACAGCGGCCGTCTATTAAACATGAGCTCCTTAGTCCAAGACCACACTGAGTAAATATTTCCCTTCCCCCGATCCAAATATGTGTCTCCGAGCACGTAGCACTTATGTCTCAAGAATTATGGACCTTGGAGATCTTTAAGTCCCCTGATGGAAAACTACAACAGAAGAGTCGGCACAATAAAAGCCATGTGAACAAGCACATTAAATCGTATATTCACACCCCATATATTTATATATAGGGCTGCAGCCCCGTGTATATAGGTCAGCCACATACGCGGTCTGTCCTAGTAGGTTAGCTAAAGCTTCACAGTGGAGATACATGTACTTGTCAGTAGCTTCATCAGCACCTCCTTTAAAGTCTTCCCACAGATGTATTTTTATCATGAAGACATTGATAAACAGTGAACTCAATTTGGTTTATTTTTCCCAAGGATAAACACGGAGGTAGAGGATAGTATTTAACAATTTTTCTGCTCTTTTTTCTGCTCTTTCTGCTCATTAACGCAACCCCATAATATATCCTTGTCTTTTTCCACTTCCACGTCGCCAATGTATTTCAGACAGTGTCTCTCTCTAAATATTTCAGCGTTTTCACAGGGTTTGGAGCCATTTCTATTCAATTTCTATTTCCAGTTTACACGGTCGTGGGTATGTGATTTGCTTCATATGCACGGGTCATATTTAATTAATTGACTCCTTCTGCAGTGGAGAACATCTCTGCATGATGCCGATTAGAGATCATTGGGCTTTCCTCAAGATAAATGACTTGGTGAAGTGTATGTCATCTACCTTTGGACTTGAGCTTGTACATCGTGAGTGGAGCTTTTGGGTTGGGCACTTTTAGCTCTTGTCAAGATTCCCAGAATCTCTACACAAAACAACATCAAAAAAAAGGAAATTAACACGTTTTCCAGCAGCACTGCTTTTATGTACCACTGAGTTGCAGCTCATAGCAGCAGTTTGCTCAGTACGATTACCTCTGCTGTAACTCCCAACTCCAAATTGTAAACCCTAATACCTGTTTGGGTCCCCCCACTATGCAAGAGCACAAAAACAAAGCTATGTTTGTGAAAAAAGGATAAGAGGAATTTTGAAACATGATTGATATTTTACCCCTTCAGATTAGTATTTTTCCCATCGACTGTGATCAGACTGCTTCTGGTGTTTGTTCCTAAGAACAAGAAGTGAAAGCAGCAGTGAAAGTCTAACCACACTCTCCAATGCTATTGTACTCTGTACAGTTAACAGAAAAATGGCATGAATATAACGGCTGAAATTAAACCCACCACTAGTCCATCTCGTGAATGGATCACGAGTCCAGCCCACTGTGGCACACTGATGAGCCCACCCGCCAGTGTATCTGCTGTAAAAACCTCTCTGGGGGGTTATCTTCAAAGCGTACTCTCAAAAACAGTTTTTTTTATCAAGAGCCCAGTCAGTGCATACGCACTTTCATTTGATTAAGCGATAAGCCAGCTGGCTCGACAAATTGAGACAAGAAACTCTCAAGGGCAAACGGTTGCAGGTTATTCCTTTTCGAACATCTTTAAGTTTTAATTTGTTTAGCCTTCAATAGCTCAAATGTTTTTAGAGTAGCACTTTATTTCTCAGTTTACACGTCTGAATATATGTGAATATTATTAGAAAATGGTTAGTTCAAATTTAGCTTTTAGCTTTAAAAGTGTTTTAAGCTAAATCAAACTAACTAAAAAATCCATAGTATAGTGACCTCTGTTGTGGACATTTACTGTAGATATTTATCTGGACTTGGCCTTATTTAGAAAATCATACTGGTGGAAAATTATTAATACTAGACACGTTATTCCTGCTTTTCCTGTCCTTTTGACCCAAGCCATTCAGTGCATTTCTAGTGAATTATGAGCTGGGCCAGCTTGGACCGCACTGTGGTGCACCTTTCACAAAGAAAAAGCCTGTGCAAAGGCTTTTGCTTGAACAAGGAATTCATGTTGGCTTCATCCGTTGTTAGTAGCCTTAACTCACTCCATGCTGTAAAGGGTATTAAGATGATGAGGAAAGATGGATGCTGTAGGTTGCGGACACCAGACACATGGGAGGCCCATTGGGTCATTAACCGGACCCGGGCTGGCTCTGGTCCCTTGGGCTAACCCCAGCTGAGAAAACACCCAGCCACAATCCCCAGCCCCATGCTCCACATTCCTCACGTAGACACTCGCATTCCGTAGCTACTGTGGAAACGCAGAATCCTCAGATGAGAATTCTTGGCACCTGTCCTTAATCGGTGCAGTGGTGTATTGGAGTCAGGCCTCATGCCCTGTCTTAGATTTAAACCTGCACTTTGTAGCTTTTTACTCCATAATGACCATATCCGAACTCAAGAATAAAACATGTCTATCCACAAGTCAATCCATCAATTGAATTATCATCTGTAAATTGTTTTATTTTGGTCCACTTTTGCCAAGTGTTGAAGTGTCCCTGAGCAAGGCACATGATCCTAACTGCTCCCATGAGCCGGATGCTGCCTTGCGTGGCTGATGCTTCCGTCAATGTATGAATGTGGTCATGATTGTGGGTATGAATGGGTAAATGTGAGGCAACAATTGTAAAGCGCTTTGAGTGGCCACAGGTGTAAAAAGAGCTACATAAATGAAGTCCATTTACCAGGGCCAACAAATGAACGAAAAAGTCCTTTACAGCCTATCAACTGACCATGGAACTTTTAGCAGCAGACTGATCTAGTCGTCAGTTATTTCAGTTTAATATTGTGGGTTCACTACCCTGATATTGTAATATTGTAATTGTTGTATTGATTCCTACACCATACAACATACTGGTGAGTATCATAATGCTCATGTTAAAACCCCTCTATGTTCTCTTTTCCATTCTTTCATACTTAAATACTTACATACATACTCGCTCTCCTTTTTAAACCAGCGATACGTGCCTTCACCGAGCCCTAAATACCACGCCTCCCTTCTGTCCCACAGACACACCTTCTGGCAGTACCGCAAGGAGAACCCCCAGTCCAAGGTAGGAGAACCGCCCCCCGATGGCCTGCCAGGGTTCAACAGCGGTGTGATGCTCCTGGACCTGAGGGCCATGAGAGCCTCGGCCCTCTACAACCAGCTCCTGGAGCCGGGGAACGTCGCCAAGCTGGCCGACCAATACCGCTTCAGGGGCCACCTCGGGGACCAAGACTTCTTCTCCATGATCGGCATGGAGCACCCCGAGCTCTTCTACGCCCTGGCCTGCGGCTGGAACCGGCAGCTCTGCACCTGGTGGCGAGAGCACGGCTACGGGGACGTGTTCCAGTTGTACTACCGCTGCGACGGTCCCGTGTACATCTACCACGGGAACTGTAACACCGCCATCCCGGACGACTGAGGTCTGACCCGCCCCCGACGGGAACGCCCATTTCCCATCAGCTGTGTAGGCCGCCTGCTTCCACTTGACGTGCTGGTGGGATCTGGTCTTAACTGCTTCACGCATGAAATGAATGACAATTTGACTGTTTTCTAGCAGTTAAGTGGAAGCAAGGAGGCACGCCGCAGTTCCATTCAGGCTTTTCTCTTCAAGGTTTAAATAAGAAGGAAAATGGACTGGGTTCATGGAGTAGAGCAATGACCGACAGAAGAGAATGCCTCAGCCGTCATGGGCCCAACTGTCCATGACCGTTTTAGTGTTTAGAAGAGGCTAAACAAACTAGCTTGCACGCACACACACATGCACACAAACTCTTGGGACGCAAAGGAAGCCGCGAGGCGTGTGACCGGGTCCACTGACCCATCTCTGAGCCTCCTCACCGTGCACACTAAACCGTCTGGACGAGTTTCGTGGAACTGTCAGCACTCAGGGTTTTTCGCCCGTCAGATGGAGATATGGATAGAGTCCCAGAAGAATAAACGCTGCCCTTTGACCATCTTCTTATTCATTTTGCTTCCATTAATCTGGTTAATTGCAGTGTAAGTGCTTCTCCGTGTGCGGGATTGAAGATACAAACGGTGGGTGACGGACTCCGTCAGCGATGGATGGCTGACGAGTCACATATGATTCACATTATTCCAATCATTTTAAACCAATGAAAAGTATATTAATGAAATAATGAGGAAACAATTAATAATATAATGGATATAACTTAACGCATCTGGATTGAAATACTTTCTCTAGACGTTGATGATGAAGGGTTGTGTAAACGTGTACATTAATATATGGAGATATACTATATATAATATAGTTTAAATAGAAGATCCGGCTTGTGAAACAAGTAACAGTCCCTCATCAACAGACACTGAGGTACCTTTTGAGAAATGCTTCTTTAAGGGTGACTCTTCTATTGCATTTGTGTTTTAGCTTATTGTCTTCATATTATTTCTGTATGTGGTACAGCTCTTTCATTATTTATCTCTTCTTTTTTTTTACCGGTTTTGGTTTTTCAACATATGTAATCCTGGAAGAAGTGAAATTGTTACGTTTTTTATGCCTTCAGTTAGTTTTATTCCATTAACCTGTGGTGCTATTTTTGAAGCGCTGATGTATGTATCTCCTATCAATTACATTTTCTTAAACGATTGATATACATTACAATGCTCCTGTCTTAATTCCAAAAACACATTGTTTTCCATAGTATATATAATATGTATAGTACGATTCCATACTGCAGGATACTCTAAAATCTGCCCACATTGGTTGGCACACATTCAGTTATTCTCTTCTTATTCAATGTATTTGTTTTGTCGTGCTTGGTGTCTCTGCAATCTGTAAGGCTAGGCAAGAGGAAGCTATTCTTCAATAAATTATGACCCATTTTTATATATACCTCTTTGTCCTATTCGTTGATGTTAAACGAAAACAAATCCAAATACATAACCCAGCCTTTGTTTGTGAGGGTTACTATTGATATTATAAGGAGTTCACCTGAACGCCAGCTTTTTGCCTTCTCTTCAAATGGTAGTGTTAAGGTTAAAATTATGGGATGGGAGAGCTCGAATATAGGTCAGGAAAATCTTCAGATCTTGGTGCAAAAGTTAACCAGTAGCATGCATTCTACTGAGGCCACATCTGTCAGGAAAACAGACTTGACCCACTTTGCCCAGGCCTCCTTTAACCACTTTTACTCCGTCCCTGTGTAACACTAACCCCAAAAGTCAGTAGGCCGATTGGATTCGCATTTGGAGCATTGAAGAACAGGCACTTTGTACTGCCTTGCCATTGTCACCATTCCCAATGGCATCTTCTATTTGGATAGCCCTGATCATCTAGTAATAGCTCCATACAGGCCGTGGTATATGGTTATTACATCACAGCTGAGGGCTGTGCCCAGCCCCATGCCAAACTAAGCGGACTTAAGCCCCACAAAAAAATGATCACCAAGTTAGGTAATATGAAAGTCATTTCGCTAGCCTTGGTACTCTCAAGTAAATTTCAAACAAATAAGATCAAAAATATATGTAATAAAAACAAACCACGAGCCCACCATACAATGTTACGAACTGGGGGATATAGCATGTATCCTGGTCTTTGTAGACAAAGGGAGAGTATGAATGAACAATAAATACTATAAATATAAAGTATATGGGTTAAAAGCCACGACTATGAACCAAGCAGAGCGCTTGGTTTGAGCTCCGTTTTATAAAGCCATATATATGGTACTGTATTACGGTGCATCTACATTATTACCTACTTCGCACAGATCGTGCCATCGCATGCAGAAAGTTCATTTTTTATACATTTCACTACCCTGAATGCAATGCATACTTATTTGTAAAGAGGGAACAATATGCAGGAGGAGTTTTTACCATATCTGTATTGTTATGATCAGGAAAACAGAACTCACATGCCACTGTCAGGTCCACCATCACATAAGCGGTCTGTTTAGATCAGTGGGGTTTTAACACTGCAACTCTGGAGCATGACATTAACATTGCCAATGGCATTAGCTCCTACCAATAAACACAGCATGGGTAGGAGAAGTGTTTTATCATGTATTTGCATGTAAGCACGAAGATCGGCCTGTGCTGTCCAGATCCTATAAGCATATTAAAACGGGGCATGCTCTAGAGAGGAGGTTGTAATCTAGCAACAGCAGGATTGCCAGCTGGATCCTCTGCTCCTGCCTGTATCGGTAATGTATGAATGTGTGTCAAAGCACCTAGTGATTAGAGTAGCGTGCATTAACCATAGAACGCACTGGAGAGACCCTGTAATGAAACTGTGCTTCAATCGGTCAAGTGCCCCGTGTGATTCGCTCTCTATATGAGATCATCCTTCTTATTGGTTTAATAGATTGGTTATCTTGTGTATGTTTTTTTTGTTGAAAATCCCCCTACCTCCAATATTATTTTCCAGCTAAATGCCATCCGGTATGTAACCTACTTTGGATAGCCATTGATGGGGTATTGTGTTTTGTGAATAGTAAAATAAATTTTTCTTTAATGAAGGGTGTGATGGAAAATGCCTGGGAAACCGGTGGGAAAATATTCCCACTGTAGCACACCCATATTGCCTTTTTATTTCAAGTGCCAATCTGGATGATGGTACATCCTGGCCCCTTCAAACTGCGCAGCCCAGAGAGTTCATTTTAAAAGAAGATAACTGAAAGCGGTGGAATGGATTGGAAATGTTGCCTATGGCATTTGTGATTGCTGCCATGTATTCATGTCACGGTGCTAGCCATGAGGGGAACTATGTTCATCCAAACATTCCTTCCAGTAACTGTTTTGGGACATGGATAATATTAAATACTTATCGAAAATGGCAGACAGACTCCCATTGGAGACCGTTGATCAACTATGTTGATGGGATTCCTCCTAGGGAAGTGTCACCATAATGGTTCACTACATGTCTGCCTAGATTGGGTCACCTTAGATTGGGCATATGAGAAGATGGCCGTGTGCGCATCTGTGTGCCCGCTGTAACCGCAAGCTTTTCTTCCCTGGGTCTTCAATGTTTATCAGTGTTTTATGCCCCCAACGGAGCCTTCAAGGCACTCCCCGCCCCAGACAGTTTCAGCCAATCACAGCACTGGCACACACACAATTAGGGTTAGGGTTAGGGTTAGGCTGCCTTGAAGGCTCCGTTGGGGGCATAAAACACCAACGAGCGTCTTCAATACTCCAACTGTAACAACCTGTATTTCAGCAACTAATAACTGCCCTTTTCCATTCAACAAGTGTGTTTGCTTATTCCTTTGTACTGTTGTTTGTATTCGTTTTATTATGACTCTGTGATTATTTGATTGTATTTAGTCTTTTTAAATGTAAAGTCTTGTTTGCCAATTCTCACTGTTCATTTCCACTGTTCCGTTATCCTTATGCTCTTTGTTCATGAAAGGGGTCTGTGGGATGGGATTAGATAGAGGGAAAGTGGGTTAGAATTGATGACTCTTTGTTAAAATAGAAAAAAGTAGACACTGCAAAAGCCAACTGAGGTGAAATGGCATTTAAATGGAGACTGCAAATTACCCATGCTTATTTCGTGTCTCTTTCAAGTCTGACTTTGCTTTGAATTTGTTAATTTGTTAAAGCATGACAACACAAAACATTATGTAGGCCAGTCACTACCTCTGTAGAGTGTTTACCTAAACAAATATTCTTATCCAATTAACACCATACTGATTTTTGTGTGTGTATATACGCCTTCACATGCAATGACAGGCTAATTGATTGGCCATATTGTCTT
>OMKX01000311.1:0-15659 GCA_900302425.1 Brosme brosme
AGATGTCTCTGAAACGTGGCACTCGGACCTTTCTCACCCCTGTCACGGCTCCCTTGCAGCAGTCCTGTTCATGGGTGTGTGGGTCTTAAGGGAGATCTCTATTGGGAATAGACACCCTTCAAGGTCAGGGCTTCAAAGACCAGGAACACCCACACCCCCCCACACCCCCTCCCCTCCCGGTGGCCATGTGACTCTGGAAGGGCTTGAGAGCCCAACAGCAACAGCTCTTCCTTCCCAGTTTCCACTCCAGTACTTTTTTTTAATAGCAGCAGCAGTAGCCATTAGTAATGTCTTCTCCAGCCATCTCTGGCTCCTTCAGCCTCGTGAAAAAACATATAAAGCCCCCCCCAAAGAAAGCCTGTCTGCATTACCTCATGCTTATTCGGGAGTATGATTCAAAATGGCCAATTACACCAAGAGGGAACGGTTCATAACAGTCAGTCTTAATCTGTGTTTGTTCTTTCTGAACACTATGTATCACCCATAGAGATACGATTGAATAATACTGGAAATAATCAAGAGCAACAGGCACACCGTGTACAGCTTGCGTTATCTTGCGGCAGTAGCAGATCGCTGAATGAATGTCCAGTTGACTCTTAGATTGCATTGTGTTATTAAAAAGAGCTTGTGTGTACGCCCCTTTCAAATGGCAGCATTAAGAAAGCCTCTTTCAAAAGATTTGCTCCAGTAAGGTGCAACTGTGCCATATCGCTTTTACCATCTGGAGCACACACGCTAAGGAGGCCACATCATCGTTACATAAAGCAGTTATGCCCTTGTTTTAGTGTGTGTGCATGAAAGTGTTATGAATGCACATAAATGCAAGCTGGTAGAGGCGACGACGAGGCTCAGCTACAGTATAACACATGGCGCGCGTGGCTTTGCTGGGTCCCATTTATAGTGCATTTTGGGTGGTAATTATGGGTGGTAATGCATTCTGAGATTGTGGCCAGCGATAGAGGTGATAGTACTTTCTATTTAAACCTTATCTCAAGTTAAACAACCCAATCTGGCCACTGATACATCCGTCTCACTTATCCAATGGCTGTAAACTGTAAGGTTTGTAGTGAACACAAACCTTTTGACCGGCTCTGAGTGGACAAGTGCAGCCTCGGTCATGGCCTTCATCCACGACTCCATCTCTTTGGCCGTGTCCGTGCAGAAGTAGTATGTCCGCATGTTGGGGTGTGTCGCCTGTTTTCGACATCGTCGTGGATAGGGGGGTCAGGATGAGAAGGATAAGTTCACAACGTAACCTGAAAGAGAGAGAGGACAGACTTGTAGCAATGTGTCGATTGGACCACGGCCCAAAATTTAACTACGATTTTTTAAAGGGTCAAGGGAGCAATTAGCATGATTAGACCGCAAGGTAATGTGGACTAAATTGCATTGGAGAAACCCAGGTGGAGAGGAAGAAAATAAAAGAGAAAATGGTTTAATATGTTAAGCGATGAGTGCAAAACTGAGCAAGCTATGTTTGTATGAATGAGCCAAACCAATGCGTACCGGTGCATACTGCTTAATGAAACGCTCTGCAATATACTGCATGACTTACCATGTAACAACACAGCATCTGGTATACAAGCTGCTGGGTCCACACCGTTGCCTCGCAGCGCACACACACACACCATCGTGTTGTTACAGCATGTATGAACAAGCCACAGACACACAAACACACACACACACAAAGATACACAATGTTCAAAAGACACGCACAATATCCTGACGACCAAGGTCTGAAAACATTGTCGTCACTCCATTCCACTTCTGCAGAATACTAAAGTCACAGAGGGAGTCCCATGATGCCGCTGGCTCAACCACAACTCAGGATGGGGGGTTTAGAATGTATGGTATGCTGCGAGTAAAAAATAAAAAGAGGGCGAATCCTATTCCTATCTGGAGCCCACTGAGGCAAGCGCATGGTTGTGCCCTGTACTCTCTCTAGCGCTCTCCTCCGTGTTAGCCTGTGTCTAGCCTGGCAGGCGGGCAGGCCGTGTGGTTGGAGCGGCCTGGGGCAGACTTCTGGGCGTCTGTGTGTGGCTGAGCTTGGCAGGGCACCCGGCCGTGTCTCAGGGTTTGTGAAAGGGTGAAACAGAGAAAAACTGAAGGCTCGTAAGATCTGACAGTATGATAGGATGGGATAGGACAGCAGCGCTGCTAGCTAGCTAGGGTTTAGCACAGGTCGAGTTAGGCTCATGCAGCACCCTGCGTCACCTCTTGTGTTTTAATAACCGCGTGCGTTTGTGTGTATTTGCAGACAACATGGATGCATCTGTTACAAATCGAACAAAACACGTTCTTAGATTCTGTTCAATAATACAATAGAACAACATTAGCTTCAAGGCCCAAGTTCCCAAATGTGTCTTTACTTATTTACCACAGTGACACATTATTAACATTTGATACAAGGGCCTGTAATGTAATCGGGGAAACACAACCACGGCACCTTCAAGATTCCTTCAACTACCCGGCGACGAGAGATATGCACAAATACAATTGGATGGGAGCTGAGATATGGACCGACCTTGAAGGCGTATTTCCTGTTAATGTGGTCATCCACAGACAGCATGGACACATGGAAACTGGGTAGGAGGATGCTGCCAAGTATCCCCTCTTCTTTCTCATCTGCATGTCGAAACAAAACAAAAGTGAATCCAGTTGGAGCTGGAACCCATTTTCGTTTGTGTTAAACACTTTCAAGAACTACATGAGGAACCAGGATGTGAAATGGCAAACCAAAACTGTATCGCCAACTGACAAGGGACAGTTGCTGGTGGCAGAATTATAGGGCACAGTGCAATCAGTGGGAATAATGAACATTGATTTAACCTCCATGATGCTTCCTCCCTCCAAGTGTCATTATGCTCGCGGACTGAGCTCAACTATGGGGAGTTGGGGGGGTTATATTGGGTCATATGCACAACATCGTCTAGCTGTCTAAATATATCACCACTCCATCTGCATAGCTCACCCAAAGGGAATACAAAACATGCCCTTGCTGTGGCTGCTGCCGCCCCTCTTGTCAATTGCGTTTGTTTAGTCCCTGTGCGTGTTTGTGCATCAGAGAGAGTTTGTGTGTATCGGTTTTTGGGAAAGTACCTCTGCTAAGATTGTAGGTGTGTGGGTGTTTGAGTGCACACTTCTTCTTCAGCATCAAAGGTCAATAATAAATAATTAATCAGGAAACGCGATGTGAAAGTAAACAACTCCCTGACACACACACACAGAGTGTGGCTGAGAGGAATAATGCAGTCTTTTGGTGAATGCAACTTTGGATGAGCGAGAGCGAGTGCGAGAGAGATTATGTCCTACAGCCCCCTAGAGTCCTGATGCAAAAGATTGAAAAGCGTGCAGGATTGAGCAGCCTTTCGATCCCTCTAGCTCTAACCCAACGTTCAACTCTCCACGCCTGTGCATACAAACACAGCTCAGGCTGATTGTATGCTCCCTGTGGTGCTTGATAGTTTTGTTTCTATGCGGGACAGGGGGGACACACACACGTCTGGTTCGATCTCAGTGATACGTTTTGGGAGAACAATTTGGAGCTTCATAATGAAAACCAAACTAGGAACAATAAAAGGGATCGAGTTAAACGGACAGCTGCGGCGAAACGGCCCTGCGCAGGGGTAAAGGCTCGCACTCATTAGACCAATAAATCCTGCAGCACTGAATAACACAAGCAGTCACTTCGGATGTTCACGACTGCTTTTCCCCGATTATTGCGTAGCAGCGCTACGAGACAAAAAGGGGATGCTGCCTTGGCACCTGGACTCACCTCGGTAGTAGAACAGGCACAGGTCCGACAGCACAAACCACCTCTTTTTCCACAGCTTCATCCCAGTGCTGTCCTGCAGAGACCAAGAGAGGAACACAGGCTATTGATCCAACACATGCCTCCAAAAAAAGCAGGAAACAGCTTAGTTGACAAATGAAAATAAAATCGAGAAACAAGGCGCTGGACTTGGGCTGCAGTAGTTCTCTGCTGGATGCTACCCAGACATTGCAGGAATGCAAAGAGATGGGATGATTTGATTTCCAGTATGATATGCACCAAATAAATAAGAGCGGGGTTTATCACGGGTCTGTGATTACAACCAAAACAACCGTTTAAGCGTTAAAACAAAAAGGGAGATTCTATTGTTCGGGAGGTGCAACATATAAAAATACAGTCCTTCTCTAGGACTACCCGATACTGTTTCTAAGATGCATCAAGGGGACTAGAAAGTGGATGAGGGCCAATGTGTAGTTCCCCTTTTGTGCTTACGAACGAGCACTCATCGAGATACAGTTCATTGTTTTTTTTGTCCGCTCGTATGGCAGTTCGGGCCTCTGGGAGAGAGAGGTTGTGGTGAGCGTACTTCATCGACGGGTCAGCTCGAGTGCGGCGGCTGCTTGTCCCAGTCGTGAACTTCAAAGGAGTTGAGGTTTGAATGGAGCTGAATAGCATTACACGTCGGGAGCCTTTTTGTTCGAACTACCAGCCTTCCCCCCCTGCTCATTGAGGTTCCTCAATAAGAAAGTCTGCATGAGCTCTCTCCCCCTACACGACTCAAGGAGGCCGTTGGTGGGAGCGCCAAGACTAAATGAGACCTCCACTTCAGGGAAAAAACGAGAGAACAACACCCAAGCTAATAGTGGCCTCGATAAAGCCAAGCCCTCGCCCTTGGTGTAAACCAACAAGGGAACCGGGATGAAGGGCTGCTATTTAAAGCAGGGTGCCCCTTAGGTGACCGGCTTAGAAGGAAAGCTTGACAAAGCATCCTGCGATTTGGTTTAAAGAAACTTGCAACAGCTTAAGTGCGGAACAGTTTTATGCTAGAATCGAATAAATGGGCATAAGCACATAACTTTATACCAGGGACGAACATCGCAGTTTGTGTCTCTGCAACAGATACTGATTTCATACCCACATCTCATGCTACTTTCCTGCCTAAATCACTTACCTGTTTATACAGCCAGTTGCTCTTGATAACCGGGGCACCAGGGTTCCTTCGGATAGAATTGGATCGCTTCCCGAAGTTATGAACTTTCTTCGAGGGTCTGGAAGGCTGAAAATAGGTATGCATAGAACATGTGAGGATGGGGTTATACCTACAGGCTAGACCTTTGAGAATAACAAAATCTTGGTAAAGCATGTTGCTTCATTTATTATTAGAATGCATTTTAAAAAACGTATGAGTTCTAGTGAAGTCAAATGGTAGTAGGTAACAGATCCGTAGTTTGATCGCAAATACATTTTCGCAAAACTATAGGACCTGAGCCAGACCTCATACAGATTTCCTCCAGTGTCATATGTAATGTAATGTAACTCATGTGTCCGCCACTCACTCTTCCCGCTGGGCTGTTCTGATGCGTGGCGTAGTCAGAGGCACCCGTGTAGTTGGAGGCCTCACTCATGTTGCACAGAAGCCGGTCCTTCTTTTCATTGGCTGGGGCTGTTGGGGCGGATCTACACCAGGTGATACAGAGGCACATTGTGAGCCCTCGAGAACAGACCCCTCGGCCACAACCACAACCGCATTTTGCTCAATGACCTCGATATGAAAGAAGTCCAAAAGTAGGTTGAGGATGCCTGTTCGGGTCAGTCCGAAATTACGAATTTGCTTCGTCTCCTTTCTGAATTCCAGAACTTTGGTCCGAATGAAATCTCAAGACGTGGGCCTATGAACGAAACCAATTACTCCCACCGTGTCACTGTAGATTCAACTCCCAACAAATGGAAATGGCCTGCAAAGACTGCCTGACACATTGAGCTCCGGCGGTAACGTGCAGCCCTGAATTAGGCCAGGAAAGGCTCTGAGGCGGGCCTTTCTAGATGCTTCCCAGGAAGAGAAACATAGATCCAGCAGCAGTGAGGAAAACGTTTGGAAGGAAAACATGAAATCAAATGTCAAATTTTGCATTTATTTGTAAAAAAAAAGAAGAAGCAGCCAATGGCTTTTGGAAATGTTCTCCATTGTTGAGGTTACAGTGTTGTGTTCTCCAGGGACCCAGACAGGAAAACTGAAGTAGAACACATGCACTGCAGCAGTGAAAAAGGTGTCATCTCATGGATATATTGGGTTTGAGGTCACTGAACAAGTACAGCCCTCCCCTGCTTCCCACTGGCCCAAACATTGAGTGCATTGAAAAACTCTGTGACCAACCTGAACAAGCAAAACACAGCATGAAAAGCCCTAGACCATGCCTTGAATTATCATTTGCTTTCACCATGTTTTTTCAGTTTTTGAATCCATTCCTTCAATGAATACTCCTGACCATAACAGAGTGCATGCTCTTTGGATTGAGGAGCACAAACACAGGATAAACAGACATGGCAGTCATCATAGCAGGCAACAGATAAAGGGGTTAATTCCCGTGCGGGGGACGACTGACAGTGACTGGGAATACAAGTTTGATGCTACATACATACAGCTCCTACAAAACAACCATGGGACAGGACAATGGAAATAACAGACAGATTAATGAGTTTGTGTTGCGCAAATTAAAGTTGGCAATCGATTCAAAGTATTGCCATTATTAAATACAAAGTAAACCCTGAAACTTGATTTCTCCAGAGAAGGAGCAACATCAAATCATAGTACATCTATATTAGGGATCCTGACCAGTGAAGAGTTGTGGGATGGGCAGACAGTTGCAGCCTCCTTTCTTGACATCATTTAAATAACAGTTGTGTCATTTATATTAGTAGCACATGTGACCACCGAGCCCTCCCTTTATCTCAACCTCAACGACATCATTATGTTTCAGCCCCACCACTGACTGTCAGGTCAAATGCTAAGTGATACATAATCAATGTCATGCCAACCCTCTCCTACAGCATGAAGCGATGTGGGCGGAAGAGATTGGCCCACGTCGGTCGGAAAAAAACATTGGACAATGCTCTTTTTAGCTGACGGTCCATTTGTGGACACACATTTATACTGTGTGGGCTTTATTGCCAATTACTGCATGCCTGATAATCCCACTGCTGCCGCCGGAATTAAAGGGGGAGAGAGTGTGCGTCAGCTCTTTGCAACACAAGCTGCAGTGGTGCAGGCAGATGGGCATTAAAAGGCTGCTGGGATAAAAACAGGAATGACAAATTGGTTCCATGTTACAGAGTCTGCATACTGCATATTACGGTTGTAGAATACACGTCATGCGATTGGTTTACCGTGGCATCATGAAGTGGGTACTCGAGATAGTATTGGCGTTTGGGAAAAAGGGTACACCAGAAGTAAATAAAGCAATATTCTCATCTTGGGGTATGGTTTGAGTCAGCAACTTTACCAGTTATCTTGGTTATTATTGCACCTGATGCAGCAAATGCAACAACAGTTTCCAGATCTGATTATTTGATTGAATAATATACCAACAAGTCAAAATGGCTAAATACTGATGACCAGAACATCACATTTCAATTTGTTTAAGCTCTTTACAAAAATAAATTAAAAAGGTGAAAGGTGTACCCCTTCACCAAAGCACCCAATTTCCAAAAACAATAATCCATTGTTACAGCCGGCATACGTATACAAATATACTTGGTGAAATACAGTACGGCTCACACTCCTAAACTGATGTCATCCCCACATTGTAGGATTGGTTCAATGCTGCCATACAAACTAACAAAGCCTTTGGATTGAATCCAAACACAAACACAGCGCTCTCTCACCTCCACCACCAACACCGCCCCCACCGCCACCAATTTTGTTGGACTAATTGTGTGTGGGTGTGTGTGAGCATGTAAAAGGGAAGCAGAGGGATTAAGTGCTCTCCGATGCCTGGCTCCACTGGGGGCGTGCATGTGAGGGTTGGGGGGCAATCCTGAACTGTCTGGCTGAGGGGGCATTTTAAATTGACCACGCAGCATTCTGTAACGAAACCAGGGTGCTTTAGCACACTTTTGTTTGCCTGTGCACGTGACCTTCAAGCATTCAACATAAAAAGAGGAGACAGGAAACGAACAAAAGCCTTGAGGTAAGCTTCCACAGGCAGGGATTCACACAGGGTTGAACAGCACTTGAGCCAGCGTTCGATGACTACAGGCTCAGTGCAGTAATCAAAAGGAGTGCAGCATGCACTGGCCCGCTCTTCATCCACATAGCGGAGGAAGCTAATTACATTTTCGCACGGCCGTGCCACATATTGAATGCTAGACATAGTGACCCTGTATCAGAAAAGGGGCTAAATGCTCAAAGTCTTTGACACTCCGAAGCATAAAGTAGCGTGGCTACGTGAATCAGCTAGCACCCCACCGACACCTAAGAGAGCAGAAGCAATACCTTGGTCGAATTTAGAACGCAACCAAGAAGGTGAACTTAGGTTAGTGTGAAACACTTAATCTCTGAGCCCCACATCAAGTTCTACAGGGGTTTGAGGCTAACCAGTGGTTACTTTATGTTTTTGTCAAGCACAACACATGGTCCAGACAACATTAGACACCTTGCATGACGTTGGAATGCGAATGCATAACAGGACACTGAGCGAACCTCTATTCAAACACCTCACAGCCTGTTGTTAGTGTGAAATGATACAGCGCATACACACACAGACAGACAAAGATGTGCGACGGTTGTTTTAACTACACATTTAAATACACACGGTGGACAAAGGCATCATGCCCAACTGTGCATTACCTGCCAAATACAGAGTGACCCAATTTTCCACAGTTCACGCTATAAGGTAAAAGAGAATTGGGAGAGAAATTTGAAATACAGGTTCTATGAATATGAGAGACATTCATTGCATTCAAAAGCATCAGGAGTTTGACATCACGGCAAGATCAGGTTTATTCTTGTAATGACAAGGCTACTGACTACTTAAGCTTCGTCTCCATCCAGAACTGAGTAGAAGAACCTGATCGCTGCGACTTAAAACAGACCACTTCACATGATAATTAATACTTTACCAACGGCCGCCTCAAAGAGCATGGACCACACATTCATCTGTCCTAGATTACTAATTATCACGTCAATTATCCTCAAACCTCAGGCAGAACAGGTCATTAAAAACATGTCGAGCAGAACACGTTCAAAACCTTGGCTTACTAGATGTTATAATTTGACATGTGAATTATGCTAACATTCATTGTTGAATATTAAAGGCCCTTGGAATCAACTTCAATTGAATTCAAAGTGGCAGTATAACATACGGATATTTGTGTGATGTGGGTAGAGTCTAAATGACTTTAGTATGACAGCTATCATAGAGCTAGTGGGCGATGTAAATGGCATCTTCAAGATATGCAAGTTAAATTGTGTAAGTTGAAGTTATGTTATGTTATGCTTACTCATCTATACTGTATGTAATTATAAAACTTTGGTCTCATCTGTATACCAATTTTCCCCGTTGCTTAAACTCTAATGTAAAAATGTATGCATGCAAATGGTCTTAGAAGGCAAACATTTGTATCAATAAGAACAATTCTGCCTTTCGGATTCATCCCCAATATACATTTATGCGAATCCTGATTTGAGTTCTTGTGCACAGAGCCGATTAGTAGTAATTTGTATCTTTATCCAGGGGATGGAGGAGGCAGCTTAACTTCTTAATTTGCCTTTTTCTTACTGGTCGAGGCGGAGGATTCCCCCCCCCTTCATTACTGTTGCTCAAACACAGCCAACTGCACGATTAAGAGCAGTATCTCCAATAGTCAAGCATTATGTCTTTTTCCTCCGTGCCGTTACCAAGACGTTTTGGTAGGCATTTCAACTTGTAGGTGTAAGCTAACCAGATTTGTAGTATTTCTTGTAGCTAGTATGATTTATGGGCCAATAGCGTTCATCCATTTTTTTCCTATCATTTTGATGGAAAAATGCCATGTTGAAACTTGCAATAACACTGTGTTGTGACAGTTTGAGGAGCAGCAAGGGGGTGATAGTCACGACGAGAGGAATGTGTCAGGAGTGTGTATTATGACAGCTGAAAAATAAACCTGACAAAGAACCATCCCCTACTCATGTCATGTGTTTTTAGTCACATGGAAATTGGGGAGATTTTTGTGCTATGAACAGAGAATAGGGAAGGACCTTGGTTTGGTTTTGAACACTGAATAAGCAAACATTTCTACATGATATAAAGATGATAATCTATCTTGATGGGATTTGACTAACAAGCCAATCTGTTATGCCAGAATCGTGAAAGGAAGGGCTGAAAGTTCAGCCAATACAGACATTTGGCTAGTTGTCTAAATTTACCCACTACTATGTCTCAATAATTACAGCCTTTCTATAAGGATCCGTCGGTTTACGAGAAAAATGTCATCGGAAAATGAGGATCTGAAGCCGTTGATACGACCCACGCTCTTCACTTACAGTCACATACTTCCCTTAACCCTTCCGAGCAGAGGTTACGTCTCCTTTTGTAATGCTCTTGTTCAATGTCAGCATTGAAGGAAGTGGAGAGTGTCTGAAGTTCGGCCTCACCTTCTCCTTTGTGAGGGTTTCTCACTTATTGTCTGTCTTTATCCTTCCCGAGCCTTGTTCAGAAAGGGACATTAAATGAACTCTTGTCCTTATGGATGAAGTGAACCGTGAGCACAAAGCATGTGTAACTGCTGCAGGTAGGACAGGAGGTCGCATGGGCTCCTCTGCTAATGGCTTGGGCTCCTCTGCTAATGGCTTGGGCTCATGCATTTGTTCAAACAGTATGGGCATGAACTCCTTCAAGGTCAAGGCGACAAACAGACAATGAGTAACGTTTTTTGGAAGGAAATAAAATGTTTTGGGGTGAGCCTTCTAGAAAGAGGTTCTTGTTATCGTGGTATCCCCATGGTTATGATCCACGCCAACTTTGTAGAACTTTTGTAGACTAGTCTTTCTTATGAAATGCGCCACGCACCTTGGCGTTATACCATAAGTGTCAGAGAAGCTAAATCCTCTCTGACGCGGCCATCCACATCGGCCGCTGCACAGACGGAGCTCCACACCTCCACACACACCTAACCGCCGGTGTCCCTTGGTCACGACGTGGAAGAGTATACTAAGTTGCAATTAAACGTTGCGAGAAGACCGCCACTGGCTTTCAGAGCGCAGTGGAATATTCACAAACAGACACAGAGACGGCCAAAAACATAGGATTTGACTCCTGTTTTCTCTTAATTACGGTCTTATTTAAGTAACAGGGAGAAAATCAAATAGATTTTAATGTTGACGATCATAGACAAGACATAGTACCATACGGTTCACTGGCTCTATAAGTATGAATGACTCCATACATTTGCCCTCAGCCTTACATATCACAGTCTAACATATCACCAGCACAGACCATTCAGGCAATAGGATGACAATGTTGTTGTCAGTATGAAAAGGCTGCCATGGCTACGCGTTGCTATGCACTGATGTGAGATACACATATCGGGCGGTCGAAATGTGTGATCGCACAGCTCAGAAATGCAGCTCCGCAGCATTTCCAGAAGCACAAAGAAGAGACTTACTGTTCGTTGACAACAAAGATGCAGTTGTCTTGCGATGGGATGCCGGAGACGGGATGCTTGCAGGTCACCTTCCGCTCATTGTGGCTGAAGAGAGGAAAGGGAGAATAAGGAAGGGAGAAAATAAGTAGGCAGCGATAACAGCACACTCCGACACTTACAGCTGTCAACAACAATGAACCGTGCTGTCAAAGCCCATCCTTCAAACCAAGTGGATGAACAGGCTGCCTGTTGTGACCATCAACAACCGATGGCTTTCTCAAATGAGGTCAGAAGTTGAAGACCTGCGCCCCAAGGTAGATAAACCAGTAGGTGGGGGGAAAGTAAATAAATAAAAAAGGCTGTATTCAGTTGTGGCAGGGCTAGGAGGAAGAGAGACTTAGGGAGGGCAGTAGAAGCACAATGGGGAAGCTGTAATCGCATCAGTGGGGATTTTATCTGCGAGATTACAAATATTAACATTCCTAAATCACTGTCACTTTCACACTCGCAAAATCACGTGAAAGAGTTCGGCAGACCACGATGATCTGAGGTTGAAGTTGGCAAAATACACAGCGTATTTGATCCGATACTCCGATATACACAGCCAAAGGTCTCATGTCTCTTGTTTCTAGCTGTACCAGCGACAGAACCACATGGGACCACAGTGACATACAAAAAAATAAGTATACCCATACATCATACCGACCTTGAATATTGTTTAGTGGTGAACTTCATCATCTTTCAACTCGTTGTTTAGCACGGTACAACACACTCCAAACTCCGGGATTTATAAATATTGGCAGTAGGAGAAAAGCCTTGCCCAATCTTCGTGCTCCAGTCGCATGCCTTGCTCCCCTGCACTCACCATCTAATCACAGAGCCATTGAGGAAGCCACCCAGCCCGCCGGTCGTGTAATTACACCCACAGAAAGGCCCTTCCATGCTGACGTGATTAGCACCAGGACACAGACCACACAGTCCTAGAGGAGCAGGAGGAGGGGCATGGGAAGGCTGGGACGTCTACAACAACCGCAGCATTCCACTGACCTGGGGTCAGTGACCTGTGTGATCTTCAAGGCCTGGGGGCGGCTATCCAGTGGGATCGCACAACAACTGCTCCTCCTACATATCAGGCAGTTACAATGCAAAGCCATCGACTGACGGTAGTGTTAAGAAATTGCTTAATAATTGTAATACATTAAAACAGAAAATTCTGCTGATACTAGCAGCAGCATTTTCTGATACTAAAATGGTTGTTTTGATTATTGATCAAATATAATAATAACAATAGTGTGGCTTGCTTTGGAACTAGAGTAATAATAATCATAATCATAATAATAATACACAATGTAAGAGGAATGTAGTGATGCTCTTCTGCCCGAGGCATAAAGAGCCTCTGGTAACCCAGCTGGGGTTTTTTGAGGAGTTTATTTAAGTCTCATCCAGCCATTCATAGGTTACTACTGTGAATCCCTATACAGACAACGGAACGACCAAACACTGGACACGCACAAACTCTTTTTTACACAAAGGAAAACATCCCATTCCCGAATACTATTCCGTTCAAAGCGTCAAATGTTTTCACAATTTAACTCACTTGGCTTTCAACAGAGTCAAACTAAAACCCCAAAATACCGCTTTAAACCCGGGCCTCTCGTGTACTGGAAAGAGAAAATAATACATATAAAGTATAGGGTTGGGTTCCATTTTAGCCTGGAGTGCAGCCCTCTGCCTAGCGCTAGCCTATAATTACTGGAGGCATTGTTGGCAGGAGGCTGTTTGGTGTGGAATGAAGACGTAGACACTGCACCGTGCATGGGGCTTGCCGTGCTTCACGCAAGTTAATAGCTCACTCTTCATTGGTCCAATCAGACGTGAGGTGAGGAGAAAGACGCAAGTCTGGAGACAGCGGTAGGACTAGAAGCAAGAGAACCACGATGAGCACAGCATGGTGCAGAAACAGCAGTCGTTGAGGTTACTTTGACATCCATGTTAGGTTCACAAAGGGCCCTTTATAGCCTTTATAGAAGGTAAGCAGTCTAAATCAACATCCACTCAAGGCCGGCAGGTGCAGCCGCTGATACTAGTAATAATAGTGAGATGCACAACTCCACCCGCTGCTTATTATTTTACTGTAATAAGTCATCAATCACACTTGCTTTGAAGCAAGAACACCAACCTACTAGCCAGAAATAGCACCGCTCCCGAGCAGTATATGATGTGCCATATCTCACTTACACAAAAAATGAGGTGACCGATTATAGGCGTGCAGGAGTAGCGCTTTCAACAGTGTTACGTTAGCCGCTAACGACCCAGTGAAAAGCATAATATGCATCTTTGTGAAGTCTGCAGATATGCAGAGATGCAAGATAAAACGTTAAACTGTCCAGACTCTTAGTGATGAAACTGCCTTGAAGATGAAACTAGTGCTCAGGTCAGATAGTATTCAAATGGTAGGGACATAAAGAGCAAAAGCCCCTCCTGGCATTAAATAAGGATTTGCAGATGTGTTGACACATGTGCCAGGTCAGTGTTTATAAGAGTGCTAAGAAGTAGGCTACATCAAAGAGTTGAATCCTCCTCATCATGAAATGGCTGGAGGTTTCATGAACATTCTCCATGGGATCTGTATGAAATACATGAAAAACTGGGAGATGAAAATACAGTGGAGGTGATTTGGTAAATAGTAATAATACCCAAATATAACAACCATTCGTATCACAAGGATATTCCTACTGCATTCCTTCTACCTCCCTTGCAAAGTTCTGGCAATAGCATTATGTACACACAGTGATTCCAAAATCCAAAATGAAGGGCGATATTATCTCCAGCCATTTTATGGCACATTATTGGCTAGAAGAAACTATAATCAAAAAGAACATCAGATATTAATTTGTCACAGAACAGAAAAGCGATTGTCAGGCAACCAATGCAATGCAATAATGGCAGCATACCAATGATACCTAATCACTACAACACTGTCCAAAAGGTTACCATTACACTTCTCTATTTAATAAAACAGTTTAAACATTCTTGCCAAAAGCCTCAGCCAACCGACCTTAGCTGCAGCAGCATTCAAAGACCATCACAAGGATGTGGTCTGAGGTCACCAAACTAAAATATATGCAAGCCCAAAGCCACAGGAGCGGTATGGTAAAGGGGGCATCTGGTAACATTTCTCCTTGAAAATAAGGCACAAGCCTTTCTTTTTTTGCCCGTCCTTCTAGCTCGGGTCTTTCGTGCCCTTTAGGGAGCCAAGATGAAAAATGTTCAGGCCATGAGGAAAATACAGCAGGAGGTCCCAACCCCTTTAAGAGACGGATCGTGCAGAGAAGCAGGAGCAGCGGGCTGTTAGTTGGGTTGACCCTGTGGTGAGGCAGGGCTTGTTCTTGGATGGATCCTGTTCTGGACTCCATCATTAGCTGTGAGTCCTAGCATTAAGAGTTCAAAGTCCAGGGGTCAACATGGAAAATGGTCTTAGCCTAGCTTGTTTTGGTCAGGGGATGTTTTTTTCCCACCAGGTTTTAAAAATACAACCACTCAAGACAACGACACCACTAACAAACATGTTTACTAGCTAGAAGGCAGACTGGAGTACAAGCCTGTAAACAGGCGCTTGAAATTACTTCATACATAACAATTTAAAATAGAAAGCATTAAAAAAAATAGGATGGTTTCAATTGACATCATCCCCGTTTTAACAGCATTGTCACATCTGTTTGCCCCGGACAATAGTAAAGCTACAGTGGGATGATGATTGGCTGTGTTCTGTTCCAGTTCAGAGAGCCACTCAGGCATATCAAAACAATGATCTCCCTCTGCTCCTGTGTATTCTATAAATACATACTGCCTCCAACTACACAGTAAGTATATTGTGAAGGCAACTAAGGAGCGTTCTGCTGTAGAACTGATGCGTTAAGGACATTATGGGTATTTGATCTGCTGGTTGCAAGCCCAGGAAGGCATTTGAACATCTGCTCTCCAAACCTAACTTTGTCAGTGGCATAATGCTACATTGCGGGTGATTGAGGCTATTAATGTGTGCATGTGTACAGCAGATCTCAAACAGCTTACAAATGCAAAATTGGGCATTTCCATCTATAAACACTGCATTAGGGTGTTTAAAGTTAGCAGCAGCTCTACCTGGCCTACTGCGGGGGAAAAAACATTTCAAAAGCAGGAGAAGGCATTTGTTGCATGTCATGTTAGAAATGTCAACCAACTGCACTCACATTAAAAGTAACCAATTAGAACATGCTTTTAT
>OMKX01000312.1:0-15691 GCA_900302425.1 Brosme brosme
CTCCGGGACATGGAAGCCCTGGAACACCTGCAGGTCTCAACCACTCACACAACCACACGCCGCGGCTTCTTGTTTCATGCGTACAGAAAAACACAAGAGATCTGTTAAAAAATCCTCCTTTACGCCTGATTCATGTACCGGTAGTTAGTGTTAGTGACAAAATGGTGGAGCTCTGGGTGTGGTGCTGAACTAGGGCTGTGTGATGGGGTTCGAAGGAAAGCACAAGGTATTTGGATAGGTATCGAGTATGTGAGTTGTCGAATGTCGTTTGGAGCCAGTTCTGTAACGAGAGTAATATTCAGGAAAAATGACAAAATTGTTTTAAAAAAGTGTTTTTAAAGCTTTAAAGTAAACAATAGACCTTATAGAAAATAAATAATCAGGTGCATCCTCAACACATTATACATACACAAACACACAAACAAATAATCTATTTTTGTGATGTTGTGCGTTTTCCTTTTATTGGAATTCATGACCAATCAACATGCTTCCTTATCTCACCGGTTAACCCCGCCCTTTTGACCTCTGAACTGTCAGCTGGACATCTGGAAGGGGGCCAGTGATGTGAGCATCCCTGTGGACATCAGGGTGCCCTTCTTCAGTCTGACCACCGTCAAGGCCCACCTGGACTACCACAATATCCAGTACTCGGTCATGATCGAGGACCTGCAGGTATAGACCCACACGACCACACATGAGAACACACTGAGAGAACTAGTGGGAGGAGGTATGGGGTCAGAGTTTACACATTCTGACGTAGTTTGATGTTTCAAGGGACTTATTGATCTATTGACAGAGGAATAAAACGTATGCCGATCAACTGTTAAAAAGCTTCTTAAAACATACATTGGGCTTAGTGTTAGACTTGCTCGATGGTAGCATTATATGATGTAATATTCCTGGTGACACGCTTTCTGAGAACCGTCAGAAACACAACTGCAGTGACAGATTTTAACCACTAGACGTCGCCAATTACAAAACACACTGAATCAAAAATGACCTTAATTGTTTTCATATTGTTAATAGTTGTACTAGTACTGTACTTCAGTTGATGAAACCAATTTAGATATGACTGTACCAAAAACACAAGATACGTTTCATACAATCAGTCAGAGACATATATGCACTGTTCGTCCTCAGATTGCGTTGGATGAGGAAGCGGAGGAGATGGACTCTGCTACACGTGCTGTTGAGCCCAGAAACACCGACACCTTCGATTACTCCAGATACCACACCATCGACGAGGCTTGTAACCAAATACCAGCATTCAAACCCTAACCTCTTACAACATAATCAATAGTCTCGTCTAGGCAATGCTAGACAATATATCATTCCATAATAACCTCATATTTTTATAATAATAATACTAATACTAACACTAAAACTAATAATATATTTAACATATAAGATAATATACAATATAAACCTTTCATTTTTATTTAAACATTTTAGTGACAGGGTTTGCGTTGAAGATATTTTATTTCACCATATACTTACAGGCTTTGTTTTCTTCAGATCTACAATTTCCAGGACATGCTTGTGAGTGAGAATCCCGGCCTGGTCAGCAAGATTGTGATTGGTCGAAGCTACGAGGGCCGCCCCATCAACGTGCTGAAGGTAAACCCACAGAATATCATCCTCATTCCTGACCCTTGACTGAAATCAAACCGAGGCCAATGAAACGTTCTTTATGACTAGGTGCTCGTTCTCACTCTGCCTCTTTCCGTCTCTGCTTATGAGTGTTCATCTTATTCATGGTAAACTCTCCTGTAGTTCAGCACAGGTGGCACGAATCGCCCTGCTATCTGGATCGACACTGGAATCCACTCCAGAGAATGGGTCACTCAGGCCAGCGGAACCTGGTTTGCCAAAAATGTATGAGACTATTAACTACACACATTTGTTGCAATAGTCAATGTAACCAACAGATATACTGGTTCAAACCACGCTAGTGTCAATTGTAAATGGAAAAACATAGCTGTACTATTTTCTTATGATTATTTGATTTTAAATATGATTACGAAAAACATACAGTTCAATTTCGATACAATAAGGTGACAAACAGAACAGTGTGGCATGGTTGCTGAATTTTAATGGAAATCGCAAAAAGTAAAAAATATGGTCTGGCGTGTAGATGGTCTTTATGTATGTATTGTTTAACCCTTCATGAAGGTTAACAGACTCATGTTGGCTTCTCTAATGGTTAGATTGTGAACACATACGGCCAGGACCAGGCCCTCACGGCCATCCTCGACAGGATGGACATCTTCCTGGAGATTGTGACTAACCCCGATGGTTTCGCCTACACTCACTCCAAGGCAAGTAGAGCTGGGATGCTACCACACACACACACACAGACACACACTAAAAGCAGAGACCGATAACTATCCTATCTTAACAGAACCGCATGTGGCGTAAAACCAGGAAGCCAAACCCCGGCTCCTCCTGTGTTGGAGTGGATCCCAACAGGAACTGGGACGCCGGCTTCGGAGGTGGGTCACCCTGGATTTACCCTCCGTGCATTCAGTTGTACAGCAACGGCTCACAGTATCAAAACATATAATATAAACAACCATAGCATGTATAACGGTCATGATTGTTCCTACCTGAACCTTGTTGACCAGCAGGCCTTAGCCTCCCTGCAACTCCCTCCTCGTTCGCGTCATTCTGATGGTGGTTCTGATGTTTTGCTCAGGCGCCGGTGCCAGTGGCAACCCCTGCTCCGAGACGTACCGTGGACCCAGCGCCCACTCGGAGTCTGAGGTCAAGTCCATCGTGGACTTTGTCAAGGCCCACGGCAACATGAAGGCCTTTGTCTCCATCCATGCCTACTCCCAGATGCTGCTGTACCCCTACGGCTACACCCGGACCGCCGCCAGAGACCAGAGGGAGCTGGTGAGTTCACGGCCAGGACCTCCAGTTGTATATCATCATTGTCGGGGATAATGCATGAAGAAATGCGTCTTACATGAATGTTGTGGTGGTAAAGGCTAATAACGGATAATAATCGTTTCAATAACGACTTGAAATCCTGTGCTATTCATATGGATATATATAATGCAATGTTACTGTAATGAGAAGCACTTTCCAAAAAATAATCTGAAGATCATAACAATACTACAATTCTGAACACACTATTGGCAATTGTAATTCTGAAATGTGAAAGGTAAAATGCTTTGATCTGACAGCACGACCTGGCCAAGAAGGCCATCACCGACCTGGCTTCACTGTACGGCACTCGCTATCGCTACGGCAGCATCATCAGCACCATCTGTAAGCTCTGCCCACAATACCAAACACACACACAATACAGGTCTCACTATGCTTGCAATAGTGTCACACTTAAATGAGGTAGGAAGCATTGAAATTGTTCTGAATGAACCCTTAACCCAGCACCCTTGTCCTATGAATAGCGTTAATGATTCTTCAGACTCTGAATCAGTCTGGCTATCAGAATCTGATCGCTAGCTGATGTTAAACAAAACATATGCCTGAGTAGATCATTGTATTAATATTTGAATATAATGTTTATATCATTTTAGACCAAGCCAGTGGCGGTACCATTGACTGGACCTACGACCAGGGCATAAAGTACTCCTACACCTTTGAGCTGAGAGACACCGGTCGCTACGGCTTCATCCTCCCAGCCAACCAGATCCTGCCCACCGCCAAGGAGACTTGGCTGGCCCTGATGGCCATAATGGATCACACCAGCAAGCACACCTACTAGGTGGCATGACAACTGCCAATAACGACTAGGAAGTCTGTGGTACAATGGGTGACCTTTAACCGCAATGTAATAAAATACTGAACCTTTATCATGACTTAGTTACATTTCTGTTCCAGTACTTCCAAAAAAAATATTGAAAACATCACATTTATGTGCAGTTTCCCATCTTAATCTTGAAATTGTACTGAAAAGTTAATAAAGAAAGTCAGTGGACACGACAGATCAGTCCGTAGGCATGTTTATTTTTTATTGTTCTCATCATCAGCTGTACAGTTACATTCTCATATCTCCAAGAACATGTTGACTCAATCTCAGGCAAACATTACAAGCAGTCTATAATCATTCATTCCTTGGTCTTTATACCAGAGCAGTGTTCAAAGCCAGAAAAGATCACAGGATTTTCATTGTAGGCGAAGATCTTTTAAAAGAGCATTTATAAAACACAGCTTCTATTTCACTCAACCATTCAATGTTCCCCTCCAAGTTTACACGACTGTAAACGCAACAATTAATGTTAAAGGTGCCAAAGTTGTTAGACGTCTGTGATCTTAACTTTAAAAAGGTTAGGGGGGAGAACCATTGAATGTTGACCGTATTACCCAGTAGGCGTAGCCTTCTGGGGTAACCACAATGGATAGAGTTTGGCAGTTACACATTTCAGTTGCACTGATGTGAGCTTTTCAGGCGATCAATCAAGGCGTTTTCACTCCATTGATTGGCTATTGCTATAAAGGGAGGGGAAATGGTTCATCGTTTTCAAATTAAGTTATTTCTCATAACAAAACGGAACAGCCAAGCTCTATCCATCATTTCAAAGTCAGACCATTCTCCGTTCTAATTCATATTGCAGCCAGATTTACAAAAACCCTACCATCCTACAGAACTGTATAAGAGCTCAACCAAAAAAATAAAACGCTATCTTCGATGGATAATTACATACGAACGAGGAAAAATGGTGAATACGTGGTTCAGTGGCGATGTTCTTAAAAACAGGTGTAAGAAAAATATGGAAACTAATTTCTTCCATCTGCGTCTACAGCTTCAGCGCTACTGAACCCAGCTGGGCTGTTTGTAGGGCAGGAGAACAGCCACAAGAACTGTGACATTATAAAGCAAAGAATACAAAATATATATTTATATATTACTAGAGAACAATGGAGGCAAACTAAATAATTCAACGTGTTTTAGTTGCTTAACGAGGGAAATACAACTGTAGAGGGAAAGCTTCATATGTTGCAGCAAAGCATTTATGGTAATGACATAATTTACAGTTCAAAAAGCTAAAGCAATGGCAGGCTATTTTACAGATCTTACAAACCTTTAGACAATCCCACGTTGCCCCATCCCCCAACCAACAGTCAAGCAGGAGAATTTCCCTTCCAACAATAAGATAAGGACTAGCGGCAGAACACAACGTGTCAACCTGTCTCCACCTCGGGTCACCTGCCGAGCCGCGGCTGTTTCACCATCGTTCTGTTGAGCATCATGTCATCTGATCTGAGAGAATACAGCCTAACTAGAACACCATGACGCCAGCTTTTCTGTTAGCGGTGAACATCATTTGTGCTACCGTGACTAACCAGAACAGGCGTTCGGAGCAAACTAAACACTACAAAAAAAGATTAAAATGTTCACAATAAAACAAAAGAAAAAAAAAGGTAAAAAAACAAAAACAAAATCTATTTACAGAGAACAAAAACAAAAAGGAGAATTTCTTGGTGATTGGTTGGAAAATACAGCCATGAGCAACGAACAAGCATTAAAATGGAATAATGCATTCTGACTTAAAGCGGCATCAAAACGGTTGCAATTATTCTCAAATTGTTATTCGGTCCATTTCTCCCCTGGTCAATATTCCATTTCAGTTGGTCTTAAAAACAGGCAAACACCCTTCAGTTAACATTGATAATTTCAAATGAAACAAAACACGTTACAAACAGGTCAATGATCACACATCAAATGTCTTATTAGTGGCAAACGACTACTAATATACAACAGACGTGTAAAGCTCCACCATCAGAGACTGTCCACGTTGTCGCGCTCAAGGCCAAACAAGGCAAGGCGATATTGGATGGAAACGAAAAAGCTAGCATTAACATGAACATGTCTCCATGGCAAACTAGTGATTAAAGAAAAAATGTACTAGATCGTCAAAATTAAAATGGGAGAATTGTCGGTGGCCATGGTTTAAGTAAACATAAAATGAATCTTTCCATGATAAAAAACAAGGGAGAGACATCCTTCAGGTGCATGAAAAGGACCATTTCATAGTATATTTTCCCAGTGAGAGATTGTGGCATCAGCAAAAACAAAAAGGATAGGAACGGATTCAAGAACAATAAACAGTTCCATCTAGGTGTCTTATATTGAGAGAACAAATTAATAAATGGCAAATGTACGTTTGGACAGGACTGCAGCAACATGGGGCCGAATTGTGGGCGTTAATGAGCTGCGTCGATGTGTGCGGATCTTAGGTCACTTGGATATTTACAGATGTTAGTATGCGTCTTCCCTATTTTTGAAAATCCTTTTTAGCTCCAGTCGTTTGGGCAACAAAACACCCATAGCATAGAGCAGACGAAAATAAGAATCAGTAACAATTGAATGTCAACCGGGTATCTGAGCTTCTATGGTAGATGAAGGCAAATGTGTGCATGTTTATGTGCCCAACTGTGTACCTGCCAATTTACACATGTTCATTCTGCATCCATCTGCATGGGCAGTGCCGCCGGTAGGGGCGGGGCCTGCTCACCGATCCATCATGCTGAGGATCATCTCTGGGGTCAGGTCACCGTTAGCTGCTGCTGCCGCCGCGGCCGCTGCCTCCTCCTCGTTTCCCTGCACCTCCACCGTCTCCACTTCCTCTGCCTCCAGACCCACGGCCTCCACCGTCAGCTCTGAGCCCTGCTCAAGAGCGGTGCCGCTGGGGCCTTCCGCCTCCTCCTTCTTCACTATGATGTTCTCCACCGCCCCCGTGCTTTCGTCTTCCACCTGGATGATTGCTGCCGCTGGGAGAGGCATAACAAGACTTATTAGAATATCTATCTATCTATATATATATATATATATATATAGTAGTAAATCATCATTTATCTCTGGGAGGAGTCTCACCAGAATGTATAAAGTATATTACACAGTAGTATATGATCAGTGTGCTGAGAGGCTTCTCACCAGAACGTATACAGTATATTACACAGTAGTATATGATCAGAGAGCCGTCTCACCAGTAGCAGCAGCCTTGGCGGCTACCCGGGGGGACTTGATGGGTGTGGGTGGGGGTTTAGGAGCGTTCTTGGGTGGGCGTCCTCGTTTTCTCTTGACTGGCGGCTCCTCGGGGGCGGGAACAGGCACGGTGGCGGGGGCCTGGTCCAGCTCCATGGCGTCTTGCTCCTCCTCCTCCTGCAGCAGCACCTCCTCCTCCTCCTCGGCGTCCAACTCATCATCGTCCTCGTCCAAGTCAGGGTCAGCGTGATCGTCGTCTTTAGAGGAAAGAAAAAACACAAAATATTTTACTACCCGATCGTTGTTCTGCATCTACATCTACTCAACATAAATGTTAGGGTTGGCGTGGGACCAAACCAATATGTTATAAAGCCACCAGCTCACCGCTGTCCTCCTCCTCGTCTCGCCTGCTCCTCATCTTCCTCTTGCGGCCCCTCCTGCCTCTCTTCGGGGTGGGGGTTCCGTTCTCGGCATCGTCAATCTCACCGTTACAATTCTCTGAGTGGCGCGCCATGGTGTTCTGGACAGAACAAGACAGCAAAACATCAAACATTTGAGCGTAAGGTCTTTGTGAGGTGAGAGACCGAGACACAACGAAAGGAATGGACCGTTACCGCAGCCCACTTACCCGGCGTGTGAATGTCTTGCTACATTTGGGGCAGACGAAGGCGGTGGGAACAAAGTTGGGGTCGTGGTAGCGCTTGAAGTGCATGTCCAGCAGCTGCTTCTGCCTGAAGGTCTTCTCACACTGGCTGCAGGCGTACGGCTTCTCTCCCGTGTGGGTGCGGCGGTGCATCACCATGTGCCGCTCCTGCCGACAGCAGTAGTCACACATGTCACACTTGAAGCGCTTCTCGTTCTTGTGGGACTTCTGGTGCTGGATGAGGGCGTAGCGCTCGTGGAAGACGGCGTCGCAGTAGCGACACTTCTTGCCCGTCTCGATAAACGAGTGCTGCTTGCGCAGATGAACGCCTGGCCGGGAAGAGAGAAACCGGGAGGGTGAGCATCTTGAAACAGTAAAAACCAAAAGCAGAAGCAAAAAGCACAGATGCAAAACCGGTGCCGTAAGGAGCAAGCAGAAGTAACGCAGCATTTTAATAAAACGTACCCAAGTCACTCTTGCGGGCGATAACCGTGTCACAGTGGGGGCAATGGAACTTGGCGACGTTCTCCGTGTGTTTCTGCAGGATGTGCATCTTCATGGTGCCGCTCTGGGTGAAGCGAGCATGGCAGATGTAGCACTCGTATGGCTTCTCTCCTAGAAGGGGTAGGTATACAAACAGATTAACAACTAACCACTAACCACCAACCACAAAGCACCCAGAAACCAGTGTTACCAACACACAGCCAGCTTGAAAGGCAGAGGAGGTAAAAGGTGTACCGGAGTGGGTCCTCATGTGTCTCTTCAGCTTGTAGGTGTCTCTGCTGGCGTAGCTGCACAGGCTGCACTGGAACGGACGCTCTCCAGTGTGGGAGCGGATGTGGCGCTTAAGCTTACTCACCTGGGGAGAGCAAGACAAAATATAATGAAGCTCCATATAGCGCATTTAGTCCCTGGAATATTTGCATATGCTTTTTGACCACTGCACAACTTTTAAATTCAACTCAAATTAACTCTTGGCTTGAGAATCAAGCTGTCTACCATTGGGGTAACTAAAAGCAGAGCTGGATGAAGGTACCTCAACACTGGCATAGTCACACATGGAGCACTTGAAGGGCTTCTCGTGGGTGTGTTTGTAGCGACGATGGCGAACCAGCTCTCCACTTGTCACAAAGGCCATGTCACAGTCTGTGCATTTGTGAGGACGGGTTCCTGAAAGAGAAAAAAAAAAAGTATGTTATTGGTCTTCCGGGCTTACTCCTTGTGCAGCTTCAGATTCTGAAGGGTTTTTCCCACTTAAGAACTCCACGGTGTGAAGAGGGGCTTACCAGTGTGTGTGTTGAGGTGGTTGCGGAGCAGGGTGACCGTTCTGAAGGCTCTGCCACACAAGTGACATTTGTGGGGCCTTTCGTCGGTGTGGCTCTTCATGTGTCGGTCCAGGTTTGAGCGACGAGGACAGGTGTAGCTGCAAAGCTCACACTGGAACGTCTTCTTCACACCTGCAGGGACAAACACAGTGCACTCATTTGAACCGTCTTCTACAATTTGATGAATACTTCCAAACTGTGTTTCAGCTTAAAAAATGTTAAACATTTCAAACACTTTATCAGAAGACCTTTGCTTACACTACTCAAATATGAAGGGTTATTTTAATAGTTACTTTTTAAAGACAAGGCATATTTAATTGCTTTTAAAACTGGCCACCAGATGGGGGTGCTAGAGATGCATTTCAGTGGACCATCAGTCTCTTACCCTTCTTCTTGATCTTGGTGGGTTTAGGCGGCTTAATGTTGCCCACCACCTTCTCGGCATTGACCTCAGACAGAAGTCCTTCCTGCTGCTCCTCCTCAAAGTCATAAACACTGACGTCCATGTCCTTATCACCCTCCGCGTAGCGCAGACGACTCTTTTTACCCTAGAAGAATGACAACAAACAAGCAGGAGGTCAATAATCAAATACACACCATGATCACCTTTGGATCCAGTCCTTTAATGTGCCGCCAAACGTTACCTTCTTAGATTTCTTGATGGCTGCAGATGGAGGCTGGTAGTCTGGATCTTTAGACCAGGCCGAGTCATCATTTTGGACCTGAGCAGGCTCATCCTCCCCTTCAAGGACTTGCGTCACTTCATGTTCTTCTTCCTCCTCTTCCAAAGGATGGGTCTCCGTCCCCTCTTCCTCCTGCTCCACCGTCTCCACCTCTCCATTGGCTCCTACTTTTACCACCTGGTTGTAAACATAGCAGAATTAGATTATAACACATTACTACAATAATGTGTAATTAATGTTCTGCCTTATGGGGTCCTCTTAAACTCCAAATACTGTCAATAAATAGAAAACCGTATGTCCAAATTGCCTACAAGACATGACTTGTGTTGGTGTAACGCAGATGAATTGAAGTGTGAACTAATGCAAGCAACGTTTCCGTACCTGGAAGCCTTCTGGCAGTGGCAGGGTGTGGCAGATAACAGGGTCACCATCCTTAGGCATGGCAGTGGCGTCCACAAAGGTCCCCTGCTGCAGAGCCTCTACTGTGGAGGCAGAGACCGGAACCTGGACCAGCTGCAGCTCACCAAGGCCCAGAGCAGCTTGCTCCTCCATGTTCACCACCTAACAAAAGACGGGACCCCTGGTTAGAAACAGTCTAAGTGCCTTCATAAGACCACCACAGAGATTCATTCTAGGCAATGCTCTGACCTGCAGGGTGATGATCTGGGTCTGGTCCACTGTAGTCACGGTAGCCTGATGGGCGCCACCAGCTACTCCTGCACCTACAGCAGCTTCCAACACCTACAACCAAAGCAAGTTGATTAGGGCGGATCCATGGCCAACATTATGTGCAAAAATAAATAAAATACAATCATGGTTTGAAGTGCATGTCACGCTTACCTCTGTCTTCATCTGCAACAGGGCAGGATCCAGTGAATCCATCACCATCATCTCAACCCCTCCGCCCCCCTCTACAGCGACCCCAGCATCAATGAGCTGCTGCTGGGCCTCGGCAGCATCCATCCCGTCCCCTGGACGAAATACAATACAGACATTTAATACATTGGGTTGTATACAAAAAACACACACCATATAACTAACTTAAATGTTAGGAGCCAAAATTTATTTTGGCTCCTGTTTTATGTTATTTTCCCTAGAGGATCAAATGAAGAGGAAAGAAGGATCAAACCGACTGTCTACACAGACATCAAGTGTAAACCTGCCATTCTAGTGTTATGGCTATGTTTGTGGTGCTGAATCATTATGTAGCCTGCCCCTGGTCGGCAGAAATTCCTCACCTTGATCCAGAACGACCCCAGTCTGTCCATCCACAACCCCGCCAGCCTCGGCTGCCTGCTGCAGCAGGTCTGCTACCATGGCCTCCTGGCTGTGGACACTCTGGATGGAGGGGTAGTCTTTGGTGGGGTCGTCCACACCCCCGACACCCTCTTCCGCCCCCTGGTCCATGCTGGGTAGGCTCTGAGGGGTAGCGATGTGGAAGACTTTAGTTTCCCAAATCGTTGGAATGTATGAATTCACTTGGTTATACTGCAACTCACAGGTATCCTACAAATTCCTCTTGTAGCTTAATGTTGCTAATGTCAGAGCCGATGGACATTGACAAAACATAAAATACAGTGTTGTACAGATGCTCAGCCTAATGTGCGTTACCTGGAAGAATATGGAATAACTGATTGCTCTCATCTCGGTGTACATCTCCTGACAGAACCTCTGCAGCGTCTTGGTACAGAGAATCACGTCTCTCGCTGCTCAATAACCTTTATCTCACAACTCAGCCTGATATCCCAGATAGCCTCTCTCCCTTTTCTCACTGTCAGCCTGCCAGGGGAGGGAGGGATAATTCAGAGCACTGAATCAACCACACATTTTTCAGCATATTAACCGTGTACTAGGGATGGAGGCCACAAAACAATTGTTACGCTATAAAAACTAAAACTAGCAGTATAAATGTGAATCGGGTTGTTGCAGGCTTGTGTGTTGAACTATAAAGCGAAGTTGCCCAAGAACTGATCTGTGAGCGATATAATTAGCTGAAAATGTGCATATATGGCCGCTTATTCTCTCAGGCCGCCTCCTTATATCAAGAGTCAATGGTGATTAATTAGAAAAGGGCCTCTAATAATTTATTTGAAATACAGTAATGGACCAAGTTCGACAGCGATGGACCATTCATCCAATATATACACAAGTGGTCGCCTTCACACATTGCACATATAGTCGTATTTTTGTACCTCTCCAAGCCGAATCGTAGAGGGAGCTCTCTGCTGTTATACATCACTGTGTATGCCGTTCTAGGTGGCTTTAGATAGAGACAAGCGGGCAAACGGCGTAACAACAACTTGGATTCCAACCATGGTGGAATGAGGGGAGACAATGTTCCCTCACGAGGACCTTGGCTGCGGGGCGCGAGACGATAACGACGGACAGAAACACGCGGAGGTTGCAGTAGTCACTTTGCTATAAATGCATCGTCATCCTCCCGCGGTGGCCTGAATTTTTCCTCGTGCGCAATATGCTAGTCGTGGAGCTAATGTGATGCTACATGCGTCGCTACCGCGTTTTGTGGTTTGAATGCATATTATGGCGCGGTAGATTGGCAAACGGCAACATTGTGCAATTGACTTGCATTGGGATTTGCTGTGTCCAGCATTTGGATGAAAACGTTTTTTTCGACTTGTTATAACATGGGCGCGGGAAGGATAGGCCGTACCCTCGGGGCTAGGAGGGAAACCGCCTTGCTAATAGGGCTAGCCATGTTTGTTTTTAAATATGTACCCTGGTTTTTCAATTTATAGTCGACTGCGCCACATCATGGTGTAGTGTAGTATTATGTTTTATTTATTGGAGTATTTTGATCAATGTATTTAGAGCTTTTAAGAGTTCCGCTTCAACATTTTCACCCAACAACGCAAATGTTAGCCCGCTATGCTAACATTAGCCCGCCAGTTTCCATCTCGTCTCGGCAGTAAAAGACAGGAAACAAAGAGAGGAGCGAGAAAATGGACGCCCGGCCTAAACACTTAATTCACATAATAGAGTTGTCCGTTAACCGTTTCAACAGGACTACAACGGATACAGCTCCAATAAGACAGATATCAAACACTATCGGTGAAACTTCTGTTATTTAAACGCATTTTGACGGGGATTTCAATAACGATAGAGGGAGACAAACACCCCCCGACAAGCCGCCCAGACCCGGAGCCCCATCGTGACACCTAGAGGCCGATTAAAGATCCTGCAAACTCCCCCTTCTCTGAAAAGTAGTAGTACTTTACCTCTTTTAAGTCTGTTTCTCCTCCCGGTGAACTCCACTGAAAGCGCAGAGACTGTGCTACAAAGTTGGCAGGGCAGATAAGAAATGCAACCTTCTCCGACGCTTCTTTTAATCCCTCTCCCGCTTTTGCAGAGTAGGCTCTGCCACAAAATGGCAGTTGGGAGCTCAGTGCGCCTGTGCGACCGCTGGGGGGTGGTGTCGAATCTAGTGCAGCCACCCTGATTGGCCAGGAGGGGCGCCCCGTTGGAATACATAGAAACCTTGAAACCAACCGGGATCGAACCAGTTTATGTCAATGTTGTTGCTGTGGTTTCCTCTACAACTACGATAACTTTATAAGCCAGTTACTATTATTCAGGAGTTATCAAATGCTGGTTATATGGGTTGCTTTTATCCTTTTAAGCGTTTTAGCAATTAAACGATTTTGAAGTAATCGTAGGCCTGCGACAAAATAAATGCAGTTTTACTTTGTCTATTTTGTTTAGCTTTGGAATTGGAACTAACGTAATGAAGAACACGTTTGTTCATGTCTACACTGATCTCTATCATGACTAGGCTACTAAGCTGAATTTGATGTTTTCATTTTGAATGTATTAAGGCAACACGCTATGGAATAGACACCAAACACTGAATAAGCAAAAAACACAATCACTTTAGACATATTTTAATTACTTGTATACATTTGACATCAGGCAATACAACTGCCAGGCAATATTTTATAGAAAAAATATGTTGCTTCCAATGCTGCAGTCTATCAGCCTTATGAAAAAAAAATATAAAATCTATGTTCTGCTGCACCTTTCGATGGTTCATTATCTTTTTATTTTTAATAAATCTTAATCTCCCACAATGTCTCACATGATTCCATCACCACTCGAGGCACTTACACACTGTGAAGTATTCTACTCTAGAGGTATAGGCCTATCTGTAGATTATTGCTGTCCTAGGTTCATTATCAGGGGTATACAGTGGCTAATAGAAGTGCGACCATTGAAGAAGTTCGTCTTCAATGATTTAGCAACAGCCTACAGCCGTTATTCTGCGTTCCCTTTTCATGCAGAACTGAACAGGCACATTTTAAACAATATCAATGATTAAGCACATATTGCCCCCAACAACGTTTTCTTTTATACATTTAACCATTCAAACAACTTTGATCATGGGCAAAACAAGAGCACAGTAGTCCGTAATTATTGCTTGTAATTAAACAGTAGGATTTCCACCATGGTTTAATCCTTACCAGGAAAGGAGTTTCCCGACTGAGCCTTACTTCAATAGTAGTCTTTTGATTTGAAGCCGATTGCATTTCCCTAGGGCTTGCTCCATGTTACGTGGTTCCCCGGGGAGAACGGACAGGTATCTTGTTTCAATATGATTAATGCAATGTTTGCTCCCAGTTAACCCAAACACTTGGTTAATGTGAGAGGGAAAATAAAATCCAACCAAAGACTATGAATAGCTTTATACCCTACATCAGTAGTCATGGGTTGGGAAGATGAAAAAAACATACGGAATAAAAACAATAGGTTTCCTGGTAAATTATCATTCCAATTAAAAACGTTCCAGAAGTATATGATTTCCTTCTGGCCCTTTTCTGAAATCCAGAATTGATTACTGCTGTTGCCCTGTTGTTGATCCTATGATGTCTTGTGCTGCGGTCTATACACATGCACTAAGAAATGGGGCAGATTCAAGGTACCAATTCATGGGTTGCTCATTACATGCTTTTCATCCAAGAAAAATGGGAAATCTACAGCATAGGTCAACAAAATCCTCCCAGCATGCCCTTTAATGCAAGCTACTCAGCAAATCAGAAAATAAACATGAACACTATGATTCTGTTTGTTTAGTTCACATTGTACATTAAGTTCTCTGTGGAAGACTTGTTCAATTTGGGGTCATCATCTGTGGCCGGGTTTCTGTAACAATAACCCAAAAGAGAAATAAACAATAGCTGAAGTGCTTAGAAGTAGAACCCAATAACCTTTACAGTAGATAATATACGGTTGATACATCACCAGGCATAGTAATGTTTTTATAAAAGAAGAAATACAAATAAATGTACAAATTAAGAGTATGCCATAAAATAAAAAACAAATGTACAATACAATCACATAACATGTACAATTCCAGTGAAGTATAGTTATATTAGTATATATATATATTTATATTTCAAGAGAACAGGCTGAGCAATTCTCATGTATATCATTCACACAATGGCACCGAATCGCATATATATATGAGGCCTCTCATCAAAGGGGAATCATTTAACAAGCAGATCACCTCCCAATACAATGCAGTCAAACACAAACAGTATTTGATCTCAAACCAATCGATTAAGCCGAGGCGCTGGTTTTCACATGGTTGATCGAGCAGTTCCCTCTCCTGAAGGATGCATGTAAATGCTATGAAGGAATTGACACATACACAGACCAATGAATGATCTCATATGTCCAGCAGATTGGCTTCGTCTTGCAGATTGTGGTTGGAATAATTTTGCGCGTGGGCTTGTTTAGTGGTTAAAGAGACCAGACACACCTGGAGTGTCCGAGATTAATTCTCTGTTGCAGTCAATGTGTTAGTCTGTCTGTCGGTCCTCACCACTCAGTCCATTTATCTTTTTATTGAGCCAGACACTGAATTTAATCCGTTCCTGTTTCCTTGTCCTCAAGGAGCTTTACATTAAAGAAATATTCTAGTGTCCTATTCTAGTATTCAGAGGTAGGCAAGGGAGATAAGGGGGGCCAATGCACTTATTACTACCAGGGTTTCCCCCACCTGTTAGGTAATTTATAAGTCAGGTTATCCCCCTTATTTTTTAGCATACAATGTTTGAACCCAAAAAAGTTTCAC
>OMKX01000315.1:0-12553 GCA_900302425.1 Brosme brosme
CTTGTAATTATTTGCCAGCCCCTGTGGGGATTTTCTTACACCACTTCAGCTACAATTTCTACCACTGTCTGTTGTGGCAGAAACCACCAACTCACACCACCTGGACACTCGCTGCCAACAACAATTCAGCTACTATTCCATAGGCCAGTTCATGATGTAAACCCTTGTGTGGATAATTGGCCCTTATCTGCTATCTAACATTGTGGCTCACCACAGCTTAAGTGTTGAAGTCACTGAAGTTTAGACGCAAGGGGCGTCTACGTCTCGGAACAACCATTTACCGCCAGTATGAAGGCGTCGCTGAAACAGGCAGTGGAGGGCCTTAATGAGGTAAATCTGAAAATAGGTGCATCGGAAAGTCCCCTTTGCGTGCAAATCTGCTGATCTTCACAGTCAACAGATGTTGAAAGAACACAGCACCTTTCATGAATTAAGCACTTTTATAATGTATGATCGAATGTAGGGTATGAGGATGGAAATCAGAGGTACGGAACAAGGTCCCTGTTTTCAGAAGACATTTAAAAATCAGGCTTACCAGAAGTGGTGACTGGTGGCTCAATGTTGTATGAGTAATGGCTTCTTGTTGACCGTTGATTGGTTATACATGATGTACTGCAATATATTATATATGATTGCATGATAATATGTGGCCCATGCCTGCCCCCAAGTGGTCATTTTCATCCAACTTCTTATTCAAATGAGTCCATTATCCAGTGTGGCATTTGGGAACCATGGCATGAAAAGGGACATGGTTGGACCTCTTCTGATCCACCATCACAAACAAAACAAAACGGCAACATTTGTGTGAGGATATAGGACAGTTATGGACTTACTCTGGACTGTGGACAGGCAACCAGTACACAAGCCTCCCTCCTAAGACCAGGTGGTGGGCGGCGAAGGATAGCAGATCTGCAAAGATGTCGCTCAGATGGTACGCCATGGACACGGGGACGTGGCTCTCTCCAAAGCTAAGGGGTCAGAGAAGGGTACCCAGGATGATGTTAGGATCCACCCTGTTCCGGGCCCATCACACAAGCTGAAATGTGATTGCCTCTATAGTCTAGAAGGCACTTTGTTGAGCTGTACTATTGTTATGGAGTGGAATTAGAAAGTATTAGAAAGGGGATATCTGCTGCAAGTGTTTGCATAAAAATACAAAACAAAAGAACAAGAACATATCTGATTCCTATTGCTACTCAGAAGTCTGTTCAGTAGTGGTTTTTCTAAACATGGCCGCTCGTGCAACCCCCTTTGTCCCAATTTACATGTTATGCGTTGATCGTTAGAGCCTTAACCTCTCACTTGTAAGTCACGTTGGATTAAATTGGCTGCTAAATTACTCAAGGTAAATGTTCCGACATGCAAAACTTTGATTGCGGAGGACCCTGAAGAGACTTGTGAAGAAGTTTGACAGGCGTACTCACTAGTCCTCAGGCGGTTTGGTCACGTCCTTGTGGGAGCCTGTTCTCCGCGTGGACTCACGGATACCGTACGGAGCTGCAAAACAACACATAGATATATCATACCAACCAAACGATGACATCATACGTATTTATAGGACATAGTCTGTCTATTTCATTCGGTTATTATTTATTATTTGACCCTTTTCAAGTGTCTTTAATTTTTCACTCCTAGAGACTGAGATTTCCCTAAAAAGCACTTTAATTGAAGTGTCACTACATTATACCATTTCCAACACACTTTTTGGATAAGGGCCCAGTGTACAAAAATAGTTAAACACTATAAATTGTACATAACCTTGACATTTTGAAAACAAACCAAAACAAAGAAAAATTAAATAACATAATTATTGGATGCAATTGTGGAACAGGGCCGTGTTACATCATGACAACGTACGGTAGTGTTACGTACGGTCGGTGATGATGGCGTCAAAGTGCAACCCCAGCCTCCAGATGGGTTTGGATGCGTCGGACACCATTACGTCCACATAGGTCTTCTCCTTCCCATACTGACGCAGGTTAGCTCGGATGTTCTCGTCAGGCCCGCGCCACTTCTGGTTCGTACGGCTGGATCTACCTGGTTATGTTTCACCGCAATGTGCCGACTTTGAATAGACACAACAACAAGCGCGCCCCGCACAAAATGCAAAACGTTGAGGAACTGTAGAGTGTGTTAATAAAAGTTTTTGCAAACCTTTCCCATGAATAGTGTTGTAGTCGATATCCGTGCCACACACGTAGGCTCCGAAATGAGAACAAGCAATCAGTAGGCTACCTAAAAAAAGGAAATTGACAAAGATTTAATTTAATATCTTGTGTGTTGCGGACCTGAGGCCGTTAAAGTTTTTTTTCTGTTGATTAACGTTGCCATTTTGTTTTAGACACAAGGGATGGAAAAAAAATTCTATACATGAAATCCACTTGAAGCTCGACTAATATATTACACTTTACGATCATGAGGTTATACTTTTCCTACTCATAGCCTCTAGACATATGTACTGAACCAAAATACATTATTAATTTTGATTTATTTAATAATATTATTTCCCAAGAGGGAAATTTCCCAACGGTCACAACTTCACCTGCAGAGCCCTAAGCCCTTAAAAACCTAAACCCAGGTGTCTAAAGCAGATCAGGTCATCCGTGTGTCCTCAGTCCAAGTAACTCAAATTTTAAGTATAATTCATGGCGGTGCAATGGGTGCGCTCACTCACCGGTGCCGACGAAGGGGTCGAAGACGAGGTCGTTCTTCTTGACCCCGGCATGGTTGGCCATGATGAAGGACAGGCAGGCTTCCATGCTGGTGTTGCCTATGAAGTGGCGGTTCTTCACGCTGTATGAGCGGATCAGTTCACGCTGGCCATCTGCTATCTGGTAATGTACGGTGAAATCAATATTTACAATCCTAGCACTCGCAAAATTTGAGAACAATCTTTCTTTCCTATACTTATGTAATTGCAAGGCACTTATACACAATGAAAAACAAAATAAATACATAAACAAACATAAGTATATATGAAAATATTACATGTAAAAATAAAGTGTATAATTAGTGTAGAATTAATAGCGATATAGATAATGTTTATCATCTGTGTTATTTGTATGCGTCTTACCCATCGGCCAAAGTAGACATAGAGAGGTTGATCAGGGATGTTGTTTGGGTCGGTGCCGTAGTCTTCCAACAAACAGAACGTGTGCTGTGGGGTCTTTAGGTTAACAGTGCCATCAAATGCAAGATACTCCAAAGCCTAAGAGAGAGAGAGAGAGAGAGAGAGAGAGAGATTCCCACCCTCACCACAATTTTTGCTGATAATCAACATTTCACTTTGTTTCTTTTGGTAGTATTAGTGTTTATTTTCCATAACAATAAAGCTCTTTTGAATTTAATAAATAAATAATGAATAAATAACAAATAATAATAAATAACGAATAATAAATAACAAACGAATGAACGAACAAACGAACAAACAAACGAGAGAACACGAAACTCAATGATGCTTCAAATGAAATACTTTAGCTTTAAAACCTACATGTATTCATATAGAAGCGAGAGAGAGAGAGAGAGCGTGGACTCACATCAATCCTTTCAATCCTGTCCTTAAACTCCAGCGTCTTGTTAAAAGTGTAGACGTTGATTCTGTATGTGGAGTCCTTCTGCATGTATGGAGACTGGAGTGAAAACAATAACAATGAATTGTACTTTATTTTTCATATCAAATGTATAGGAAAAGTTGCACTTGGTATATTAAGTCCAGCATAACGCAACTCTGAGCTGCTGGTTTACCAACCATGTTCTCTGGGGGATACTTCAAGAGGGATGTTTTGAGTTCACAGTGCGTCTTCCCATGACCCCACAATTCAAAAGCAGACCTAAAAGAACATTATATTACATTAAATCCCACCATTTCCATCATTGAATAAAATCGACAACTTGCATTATTATTACTGTAGACTACAATCTAAAATAAATTGATAACAGCATACATAAAAATACATAATTGTATAGGATAAAATGTAAATAAAATATATGCAAAGTTGATATAACACAAAGCCAATAAAAATTAGAGAATGTTCTCAACAGCATCAATTTCTTAAGGTTTACCAGCTATGCATTTCCTTTTAGTTGTTTAGTTTAACACTTACTTTGCACAAACGGATCTCGCCATGATGCCATGAACATCTTCCTCACATAACTCCCCCAGAACCCAGAAAGGAGTCTAGGGAGGGGAGAGGAGAGGTCAGAATATGAATGACGGGTCATCTGATCATGGTTTCATGTGTAACTGTAGGCTACGTTTTAACATATGGCAGTATATAAATAACAACAAGCAACGTATAGCCGTTTAGTATGAACGATGTGCTTTATGTCCCACCTTTTCTTTGTAGTTTTCACAAGGACGAAATTGTTTTCCTCTCAAAGCTAGCAAAGACTTAATTTCCTGGAAGGGGAAAAGTTATTAGAAATGATTCAACGGATTAACTTAACGTTCGGATCATTTTTACGATTAAGACGGAAAGTAATGTAAAGTAAAACCAGTAGCGATCGAAATTCTAGGCATGTTACATGGGGGTTCACCCTATTTAGTATTGTATACATGATATAGTACCAGGGCAGATAGTAAGTGGTAACGTTACAAAACATGACCTGCACTAACATTGTAAGTAATTTTGTCTCATTAAGGCTGACTTCAATAATAATAAAAAATGACGTAGGTATAAAATAACTAGTTTTGATGAAATATTTGAACATAAATATTACCGCTAATCTAAAATCAAGATTATCCTGCGCAAGATGAATTAAATACTGTAAGCATGATCGACCAGTGGTGGCTGCCATTTTTGTTGCTCATTCAAAATACATCCGCCATGGTACCTGGCGCACCAGGCACATCAACTCAGTTCCGCCTAGTTTATAAGCGGCACAATAACCATAAATGGAAGAAATATGTTTTCTTCGACCGACTTAAGTAAAAGAATGTAGGATTATTATTATTTATTCGGTTGGTACAACGAAACGTGTGGCTTTTTTGCTGATAAAGAAACCACAAACCGAAATTATGATTGAAATTAAATGAAATAATATATTTAATACAAAAACTAAGAACATAACATAAAATGTAGATTCCATTATAATGCAAATTTTTGTCCAAATATTCCCTGTGCTTCGTCCATGGTTTGTCAGACAAAATTTATGACATTGATACTAAGCTGCTTTGGGACTCAAGTACACTTGTTACAGCTGATAGGATGGCACGTGACATCTTGGCTACGATTGGACAAGGTTTAGTTGTCCGCACCAGCTCCATGTGGCCATTGGTGGACATGGCTGTCACTCAATTTAGGAATTCCCGTATCAGTGAGTGCAGTATCTGGACTATGCTGTGTCCGCAGATCTACATCTTTGTAAGATTGCATTAGTCGATACGTATTGTTAATTCATTGGTGGTTGGTTACACAGGAGTTGCATTGCAGCTGAAGAACTTAAGTGTTCATAGTGAATGAAGGATGTAAGTAGGGAATTTGTTGTATGTGACTTAGTAAATCTCAAAAAGTTGTTTATGCTATACAAGTTTAACAAGAGGTAACTAGATATGGTAATTACTTTAGAGCTGTGTATCACCATTGAAAAAGTTGTTCTTGTCGTCATAATCTTCAATGTTGGTTGGTATTGGTTGTTCAATCCCAGACTATTCTTCCACGTCATACCATGAATATGTAATATTTGCATTTATAATAAATAATACAACTTTTCATTTCCACAAAATAGTGAATACCCCTGTCCCCGATAAGACTGTGCTGATCCGGTCCTAGCAGCAAGCACCATGTTCATCACCACCATGGACCATGAACCCTAACCCACCATGGAACAAGAAGAAACTAGCATCCCTCCAGCTGCAGCATCTTCACCACAGGCCCACATCACAGATGACCGCGTCACTTGCAGGGGCACCGTGAGACCCTTGAAGGAGAACTGGCAGCAGTGGTCCAGCGACCACCAGGAGTCTCAGAAGCACAACCCCTTTAGCCAGCAGTCCTGCGGGCCCCCGACTGGCCTCCCTCAGAGGGGCCAGCATGGCTACGGGAGGCCCTTGGAGGGTTCCATGACGGAGCGACGCGGGAGGGATGCTCACACGCACATCAGTCGGGAGGTGGAGGAGCTGTGTGCTGCCATAAGGACCATCGGGCGGCGGGCGGGGGGTGACGGACACAGAGACGGAGGCGTTGGGGACCGGGGTTGTGCGGAGCATGGGACGGCGATCGTCACGGTGGAGTTCGGGAAGCTTTTCGAACACTACGTGACCATCTCCAACAAGTTGGTGGGGGTGCTCCTCCGAGCCAGGAAGCAGGGTCTCGTTCACTTTGAAGGGGAAATGCTTTGGCAGGGGCAGGACGATCGTGTGGTGATCACTCTGTTCCAGTGACCGGATGCTCCTGTCTCATACACCACATGTCAGGGTTTATTACTGCAGATACCCTTGACAGAGCATGGAGCAACCAAGACTACTGCTAATAGAGCTCTGCAGGAAGAGTGTACTTGTGGTCATGAGTATTGCCGTCTTGGCTCAAAGCGTGCTGGTTTGAAACCCCCACTGACAGAGGTCTGAATATGGATTCCTTTTTTCCATTTGCCATTGCATCAAACAATGCATCACTGTATTTGCCGGTTGAGTATGAGCTAATGTATCTGTTTGAAGATAACACAAAGTGAATTTTGAAACCCCTAATGGAGCAGATTCGATCAAGGATACCCCAGTTGTGCAACCACACCTTATTTTTTTCTACTACTTACTGAAATATTCTTTATATTCTCGAATACATTTTAGATAGATGATGTTTGACATGTCACAGGGATCTTGTTCAATAGAATTGTTCCCTTTAATACAATTCAATCGTGAACTCATTCAAAATGAAAAGCTATAGGGAGGGAAGAAAATATCAAACTTGTACATGAATAGGATTTCAGCTTAATGGTCACCATTCCATTAAAGATAAGTGGATGAGGGCTGAGATGCAGCCAGAGGGCTGGTTTAGCAGAGAGAACATGAGGCTGCCAGTGACAGACAATATGGTGCTATAGGATGAACCTGAAACCACTAGCTGGGGCCAGCATTTGTATCCTGCTTAAGTGTGCATTCACTCAATACAATCTATCTAGGTCAAAAGCGAGTATTTGCTTTGCGTTAATTTTAGTATTACAATATTTTTTTTTCGGTTGTATTTTAAATCATTGGGTTAATTAATTATGGTTGTGTTGTTGATAGCTTATTGTGGTTGTTCTACTACAGTTCGCAGGGGCAGTGTAAATAAACAGCATAAATAAGTAATTCTACTGATAACACTGCTACCAGGTAGTGAGGCAGTATTCACACTTTTATTACCATTCATAGTAATCAAACACTTATATACATCATATGTTATATTTGTTTGAGAGGGTTATTTCAGAATAAATATATTACGATTATTAAAGTTCCCTGAATGCAGCAGACATCCGCTTAATGATACAGTTTTGGCTTATAAAAGCTAGATTGAATATTCATCAATATTGTAAATAATATATTCAATCAGTAGACTCAATATAGGCGTTTATCCTCATTGTTTCAATGTTATTAAAAAGCATTACATTCAATACCATCATGTCAAACATTACCAAGCCTTTTACTTTCATGCAAGCTAACTGAGCCTGACGGGGATTACAATGATTTACTTACTATTTAATTTGATTGAATCTACAATCATTTAATTTGTTATTGGCCACATAATACATTTTGAAATAATAAAATAATAAGAAGCTGGGTTTGTGAAATAATTTGTAATAAAGCATGAAGGACTAGAGTTAAAAATCAATGGGGTCTACTGGTCGAAACTGGGGTGAGATCAATCATCTTCATGAAGGCTTTCTTTCCAAGGGGTCTGTGGAACCCAGAGGAACCTCACAGTTGTTTTGACCTCTTGCCAGTCAGGGTAACCTATACAAAATACTTCATCAATCTGTCTCACTTTTGGAGTTGATAAGTTCAATCAACTGGTCGACCTGCAAGTGAAGAAAGACGAACATTTGAGTGGTTAAAAAGGGTTACAACTGCAAACCAGCTCCTCCTTATGCTAAAGAAATAGGACGAGTTCCGATTCCTCCCTGATAAAAAGCAAAATCACCAGTGATAAATAAACTCTGATTCCCATAAGATGTATTTCTTTATAGATATCATTAATTGTCATTATGACTCATACACACCCAACAATATATGACTGGAGTGAAAATGTAATTAAGGTAATTCCTATTAGACAATACAAAAAAGCGTCTCTTTAAAGTGATGGACAACAGGATCTAAAAACGTAATATAACCATAACATATAATTACCCACCAAACGAATATCCTGTTAGGAAAATGTCAAAAAGAATATGAATATTCATCTCCACGTTAGCTAATAAACTCCACGTAAGATTGTGTGGTCTACTCCCTGCCCCTGCGTCACTACGGTGATACTGGAAATCCATTTAAATGGAACTCTGATGCAAAGCACCTTCGAACATTGACACAAACAAACTCTGGAAACAACTAACACTGGTCAATTTGGTGTACAATTAGTAACAATTTATCACAGTAACTACACATATTTTAATTCATAGCAGGGATTTTTATTCCACTGTTAGCAATGACTTGTCAATGTCGTGAAAATAAATTTGATAGAATAGATAGGATGACAGAATCAGTATGTCTGCTGATACTAATCAGTTAGTCTACATGAACGACAGAAAATGAGATTCACCAGTCAGGAATAATATAATTGTTCATTAGTAGTTAGTATATTGATTATTTCATATACTGTAAGTGTGTGAAAAGGTAGAGGTAATAAAAAGGTCCGGACTACATGCGATGAATTGCACAATTTGATAGATTCGATTACCAATTAGAAAATTCTTGAAAATGTTGTCGTTCAGTGATACAGGTATTGCACCAATTAAGTTGACACTGATAGATTAATAGTGATAAAGCACTCTTTTACTTTCTTTCATTCCCATTAGCAATAATGAACGAATAGGAAAATAAACACCTATAACCATTTCAAAATGAATACATGTAAAAACCTAAACTCACTGTGACAAACCAATAGGAGTTAAGTCTATAGAAGAGGCGGGACATGAAGCTGAGTTGACTTGCAGGTGCCAAAACATGGAGGTGTAAATGGCTGACAGAACAAAATGGTGGCCAATGGAAGCCAAACCTGCAGAGGAAAAACAAATATTGATTTCAAATAATATTTGAAATCACACTACTAAGCAGAGGATATACTCCTGCTTATCACCACACATAGGTGATGTGTGGAGATGACAATATGTGTCATACTAGCCGGTTTTCCAGACCCTATGATTGACCATGTAATTCGAAGGGCATACGCAAGCGGGATTTCCACTCATGCATGCTGGAAGACAATACATTAAGGTGAACAACAAGATGCAGATTCCGCTGAGATTATCAAGGGGGCACAGAGCCTTATTGAAGAAATGGGAATGCCAAATATTCTGTTGGGCTAAGAAATATGCCATTTTCATGATGTGACTATAGCTTGGTCTCTTTTAATTTCTTAATTCCACACAGGAAATAAATAAGTGTAAAGGTAAGGAGCCCACCTGGCGTCACTGAGATCTGTGACATTGTTTTTCTCCAAGATCTCCTTCCCCACTTCTACCATCCGTTGCACTGAAAAAGAACAACACAATCCTAGTTTCCTATTTTTTTTCAATCCAAGCATAAAAGTTAACTGGCAATAACCAAAAACACAAAGTATGGATTTCAGATTGATAATAAATATTAGTACTTGCTTGATCCCCGTTTTATTGTAACCTGAATTGGTCATTCCTTTACTAAAACGTAAAGCCTGTACATTATATAAAACAATCCTACCCAAAGGCACATGATCTTTAGTCAGCGACTTGCAGTTCCCAACATGTTTGGTGGGTACAATAAGGTAGTGGTGTGGTGCTCCTGGTTTGATGTCTCTGAAACATGAAATCTCTTCATCCTGTATCATAAATTAAACCACAAGTAAACACTTTACTTCCCAGCAATACAGAATCACATTCGTTGATATCAAAGCTGTGAGTGTCAAGCTTATTGTCATCGTTTCTATTTCCAATAGCAGCTTCTGGAAAAGCCTAGCATCTTTTAAAAATGTGTTGGATGCTACAATTGACTTACACAATGAAGAAGCTCCGTGCTCATTTCTTTGTTAACGATTTTGCAGAATATGCATTTCTTGTCATAACCTACATCCGTAGCCATGTTTCTTTTCGAAATATCGAGTTGGTCAAGGTCGCCAACCTCACTGGTTGCCATAATTGTGGCATGAACAATTACACCAACAGTCTACTACAACATGGATAGTTGATCAACATCAGGATGGATGGACTTAGGCAGTCATAGCCGAATCGAGATAACATCGATTAGCAGGAAGTGTACTACATGGTATGGCCACAAGAGAGCAGCAGTGTTCTTGCAGTAATAGCTAGTAAAACGTTTTGTGAAACACACAAACACACACACGCTCATTGTATTGCCGTTAAATTTGATAAACATTCTACATAGACCTCTACAATTAGTTCATTTCAGAAATAAATATATCGAACCCCTAACCCTGACCACAACCCTACAACTGAAAACTAAACCCTGAAACCCAACCCATGGGAACCCCTCATCCTATCCCTAACTTTAAAACCGAAAAATAACCCTCAAACCCCACCAATAAGTATCCCTATCCCTAGAACCGAAAACCCGACCCTAACAAAACCCAACCCTTATGAAACCCTAGCACTATTACAAATCATAGAACTGAAAACCAAACCCTAAAACCCAACCCGGAAACCCTTGCACTAATACAAATCATAGAACTGAAAACCAAACCCTAAAACCCAACCCATGGACCCCCAAAGCTTAACCCCAACCCTAGAACCGGAAACCAATTTGGGTTAGGTTTTAGGGGTTGGGTTTCGGTTCTGGGGTTTGATTGTAGGGTAGAGTTTCCTATTACGGTTATTTAGGGTTGTTGTTTTTTGGTTCTTATATGGGTTTGTTTTCAGAGTTTAGTTTTTGGTATTAGGGTAAGGGTTTCCTATGAGGGTTTTGTTTCAGGGTTTAGGCTTTGGTTCTAGGGTTAGGGTTTCCTAGTAGTTTAAGAGTTCGGTTTTTGCTTCTAGGGTTTCCTATTAGTTTAAGAGTTTGTTTTTTGGTACTAGGGTTAGGGTTTTCTATTTGAGTTAGGTTTTTTTAGATTGGTTTTTGGTTCTATGGTTTGGTTTTAGGGTTTACTTTTAGGGTTAGGTTTTGGTTTTGGTTGTGGTTTTTTGAAACGTCTTTCTTTGACGATATCGGCATCTAATACACAAAGAAGAGATATAATGAAACGTCTAATAGACAAATCTTTCATGAATCTAATATATAACCTAGTGTGTGGTTTAAGGGTTTGGTAATATGGGCTACCAGTTGGTTTCAGGGTTTTGGTCCCCAGAGCCCCTGGGATTCGGGTTCCCAGGAGCACCTCCGATTGGGACCGTTCCAAGGTTAGGGCCCACAGTCCCAGGACGGGCTGATTGCGTTGTTTGGAAATTCTTTCATAATATGATTATCATCCTCAGTCTGTTTCAGTTTTTTCAAAATATGTTTTCATTCACTTTTGTTCAATGTGTTTTCTGTGTGTCACTGATCACTTTAAATATGTATAATGTTGTGTTTCCAAAGCAGTGCTCTGGTGGTGACAGCAGTCACTAACAGACGCTAACAGATGCTAATTCTCCAATTAGCGCGTTATCATGGAGACTGGTGCTATCTGGTTTTATGGCAGGTGGAGATCTAATCCTTTATCTCCTCATTACTCTTCATCTGAAACACATTTTCCTTCTCCTCCAGATCTCTTCCAGCTGTTCTCCATCTCTCTCCCGTTCCTCTGTACATCTCTCTCTGTTCTCACCTCCACTTGTTACTCATTTTCTTACAAACCCTCTCTTTCCTTCTTTTCTCCCTCTTCTCTCCCTTTCGCAATCTCTCTCTTCTCAACTACGTCAACCGCTCTCTCTCCCCTGTGCCTATGCCCCTTCCATAATGTAAAGGCCCAGGAAGACTTAGCCTCCAGCTGAGTTTATGTGGGCAATGTGAGCTAGGGGTTCCAGAGAGAACTAAACACACATCCTCACTCCATGAACTGGCCTCCATGGGGATGGAGGAGCTCCCCTCCCATCGAGGAGAAACTGAGCTTCCAGTGGGAGAGAAGCAGGAGTGCTGCCCCATGGCCGCTCCATATGTCACACACTGTCATCAAATAAGAGACACTTCATAAACGTTTTCAACCTGATTCTTTTTTCTTGACACCATGTTCTGTTTTGTTTTATTGCTCACATTGTATATGGTATTGCTTTCGCAACATTACTCAAGTAACTTTCATGGCAATAAAGCTTTTTGAACTTGAATTTACAGCATATATAGAAATACAGTATATCTTTAAACAGACAACACACAACACCACACCACAAAACAATGGCCGGCAAGGCTAAACTGTGTAACATAACGTGTGCATGAGTAAAGTGAAATGGTTTGCGTGAT
>OMKX01000319.1:0-14847 GCA_900302425.1 Brosme brosme
TATGTTTTTGAAGCTGTTCTGTGGATTCGCTACAAAGACCAAATGTTGTAATACTACCACCTCCTCCTTCTCCTCCTCCTCTGAATTACATTCCAGCCAAATGTGTTTGGGTGACTCAGGAGAGGAGAGGGGTGTGTGCAGGATATGAGGGGAATTCAAGCAGGATCAACACATGTTGAATAAGAAGACACATATATATCAAGAGAGTATCTCTCTGCGACCCTTACATCAGAAGACAACTGAAATTAACTGTCACATATGAAAACAATCAATTTGATCATCTTATTTCAGACCTGTAACGGATTGAATGTCAAATGCTGAACAATGCTATTGTTTTAGGCCTTGATTGAAGTCGGATTGGGAATGAAATGGTATTATTGCTGAATCCCCAAGCCCAGTTCCAGCTAATCTGTTCATCATGTCTACAGCCTGTTCATAAATGTAAAGAAATGAACTCTTGCAACTCTGAACATCGCCATGTCTAACTAAAACGGCGATCATCAATTATCGTGAGACTTGGTATTGAATACCGCGCATCCGGATAACATCCATGCTGGCGACGTGTCTGAGGGCGTTTGGAGCAGAGGGCCGAGCTGGCCAAGCAAAACATGTGATGCACAGAGAGAGGCGGGTCCAGCCAAGCCAGATGTTGGGTTGCGAAAGCCCACGGCCGCAGAGGTGGAGTCCCTGCTCCACGTCCAGGGTGAGGAACACGAATCAGAAAGGCTGTTTACGTAACAGATAAACAGAGGCTCAGGGGAAGCCTCACCGTAGTGGGATTATGGCAATGATTTGGTTTTCTTGAAACATATTTTACAATGCTAAAGAAGAAGAATAACCGAGTGTAGTCTGTGGGGTGAAAACGAGTAGGCTTCAAAAAGAGACTTCTCCAGTAGAGGTTAGATCAGGTTGCACTTCAAGCACGGCTTATCAGCCATCAGCATGTCTCCCTCTGTAAATTCACAGCGACACTAAAGACTAGCTCAGAGTCCTAATCCTTTTTCGACATCAGATCCCTCCCTGTGAACAAAAGCAGACAAGTAATCTGACTTGTCCTATTTACCACGTCAAGAACAATCTTTTTGCATCAACAAATATAGAGATGCGTTGTGATAATATTGTTAAACCCCCTAGGGGAGTCAACACAGAGAAAGGGACCCAAGTAAGTACTCTGTTGAAACTTATTGAAGACATTACAGAACATTCCTGAAGTGTCTCAGTGTAAGCAGCGTTTACTATTATTATGTTAACACAGTACTTAGCTCTGACATGGATGCCAAACCTGCCCTCATTGGTTTCAGTTCTGTTTGGTGTGGATGACACTCGAGATGAGTTAACTATTGTTCGGAGAAAACCAGATACGCCACTTCCACCATCCTACCGTAACTACCACCTAACTACTGTAACTACCACCTAACTACCGTAACTACCACCAGCCTACCGTAACTACCACCTAACTACCGTAACTACCACCATTCTACCTAAGCTACCACCATCCACCGTAACAACCACCTGCCTACTATTAAAAACTGATAAAGCACGTGCTTCATATGAACAAAGAGAGAATGGATCATCACTGATGAAAAGGCCCAGGACCCATAATTACCTCTTAACTCACAGAACACAAGAAAACCAGTTTTCATTGCTCTGCCTAATCCACTCCACTGAAATGAGACCACTCATATGTTCTGATAAACAGAAAACATCCGTCTCTTCCCCTATACATTTTTTCACCTGTATCTATATTCTTTTGAATATAGATGGTTTGAGACAGACGTTTGATCTCCTTCAAAGTGTCTCAAATATAAATGAACACATTGAACAACAAGTGTCTCTGCAGGAGAGTTTGAGCGGTTTGTTCTGGAAAGTAAAAGCTGTCAGAGCAGATTCAGGAGATTAAGGCCTAACGGCAACGCACTGGAGTTTAATAACATCTACAATCCTAATTCATCACAGTATGTCACACGCCATGTGTAAATTAAAATCCCTGATTGATCGATCGTCTGTTGCCCGCATGCGAATGCCTGCGTCTTAGCGTGCGTGCGTGTAATCAGCAATCTTCCGCCCATGACGACAGTTTGCTGCAGTGTTTTTAGCTTCGGGGAGAAAGCATGTAACATGTCACCTAGGACCGAATCAAGCCAGGCCTGGCAGTTCAAGTGTGTAACAAGACTTGCCTTCTGCAGTCCAGATGTGGCTTTTGGAACAGTCACCCAACCTAACCTTTTTTTTTTTGGAGTACATCCCAAGAGATTGACTAAATCCATCTGTTTATATCTGTATTTGAGACTTATATGTGCTTCATATTATTGATGCACAGCTTCCTGTTTGGGAGGTAGGCTACACATCAGCATGGATACAGCTGTGAAAAGTTGTAAAAACTAAAAGTCTCATGTTGCATCAAGCAGGGTAACATCTTTCAAGATGGTGGCAACTTATCAACAATGAACCACCATTGTGGTTCAGTCTCAAGCAGTAAGACAGTAAACTAACTTATAGATCAATCTATTATATTATAGCCGGTCATTAAACGGTTGCCTTATATCAGCACGTGATAAAGCTCCTTGACCTAAAATGTAAAAAGTAAAACGTGAAGCTGATGATGCCATAAAGACTGAGATAAGGAACACCTGGCATGGAAGAACATAAAAAATGATTATCAGACACAGTCTGACACTCAGCCTAATGCTGAAGGCCATGTGTGTTTAATACTTGTATTGTGGCTTCCCACAACAAACAGTAACCTATTGAAGGACACCCCTGATAAAGCATAACACCGGGAATACACAACACTTCAGCAAAACTGACACGATGCACCACAACACACCTACTCGCCAGCAATCGGGGCCCAACAATCTGTCTTTAATAGTAGATTACCGCCACTGTTTCCCCTGCTCACACCGGCATCCCACCATGCATTTCACCACAGGGGCACCATGCCAGCGGTGACTCTCCTGTTCCCATTGTGTGGTCCTTGTGCCACTTCTGCTCTGGGCCACTCATGGCTGTGAGCAGCATAAAGACACCAGGCTGGGCCTTGCCCAAGCCACGACAGCCAGCACCACCTGTTCCCAGCGCTGGAAAAGCCCCTACCACCCGCAGTAATGCGCTAGCCATGCCATAAAGTCTGCATGCATGCAACAGTGAAGGCTATTGTGCCGAGGTATGGTAACCACGTGAATCATTGGCAAATTATTTAATCCTCCGTAAATGATTTGAGGGCCGTCATGGGCCTCTGACTTTACCCGCCACTGCTGGAAGAGAGATGGTTGTCGCGCTGTACTGATTGTAGAACATGTTTCAGTAAGCCAGCCGGTAAACTGTCATTTTTATGCAAATGTCCCATTTGGCCGCAAACTACAAGGAGCTCAACAACGACGTCTACAAATGGAAGCTTAAAATCGGCATTGTCCGTACGACGGTAGCGATAGGAAAGAGGAGGACGCAGGACAATAACCTTACCACCCACACAGTAAATGATTGTGAAAATGCCAAAGAAAGGGTGAGAACAATGAGTGAATGCCCCGCGGTCCCGGGCCAATGATCCGGGACCGCGGCCGAAAGACTCTGCTCACACAATCATCTGACCACCGCCACCCCAATGGAGGCATTCAAACTCTGCTGCCAGTCTGGTAACCGTGCACACGCACACGCACACAAACACTGGCCCATGCGCTGCCGGATGTGATTGGTCCCCAGGGTGGCTCATGTTGGACTCAGTTACAGCTAATTGGTGGGGAAGCATCCTGGGGCTTCCACTCCAGTCCAACGCTGAATCCAATTCCAGCAAACACACTAAATCCTCACACGTGTACTGTAAGCAAGCATTGTGCTCATCGCACACGCAGTTTAACGCACTTGGCCTTTAGCACGCATGTACGTAGACACACACACACACAGACGTAGGGCACGCATGAATACACAAACCGATGCAGGCATGTGACACGACGGCGTATCGACACAGCGCCGGTGCTGGCCGCTCGTAGCCCGCCGGTTCTGGGTGCAGTGCCAGGCTCGGTCCCGGGCTCTCCGGCGCATAAAGAGATGCTCTGTTCCCCGGGCCTGCTGCACAGAACCCGGCTACTGTCCACCCTCTGCTTCGAAGACAACCACCATTGTTCTGCTGTTTTAATGAAGAGTCAACATGAATATTCAAGGGGATGACAGGAAAGACATTGGCTGACTTAACGGTCGAAGGGACACAGGGAACACCTCCAGGTGTTATCAGGTTGAGTTTGGTTGTATGCGAAGGCCGCGTTGTAGAGCAGACAACACAAGGTTGTTTTAGTGTCTTCTAGCCGAAATAACCGGCAGATCGTGCCCCTCTTCAACAAAGCAGCTTAAAGCTAATCTGGAGCCCATTGAGAGGACTAGCTATCAAAACAGCTAATTCTCTGTTGCCCATATGGCCTGCTCAGACGAATAACATGAATAAACCTCTCCACTGCACTGATATCAAGTAACTGTATTTAGAACATTCTGGCCTCCTGGATTTTCTAGATGTGGTCTAGAGTCTCGATTCCATGAGGGGTCGACGGTTAGCCGAATGCACATTCTTGAGTCATCTCGCCCGCAATCCACTAGGACCGGCTAATTACATGACGCTAAAACATAAATCAAACATTTTCCAATATTTTTGTACAGTGCTGCTGCAGTCCCATCGGGTGTTTAACAACTTTATTGGCCTACACTCACAATGGTTTGCTGTGAAATAGTGACAATAGTTAATTGATAAAAGGCAATAACCCCATGATCTAAAACCGTATCGAACATACAGTTTCCATTGGTGTAAATCACGCATGTGCTCCATGAAAGGTTTAAATACGAACGTCTTCCATCTTCCTTGTCCGATCCAAACCATCTCATTCTCTTTGTGGCCGCGCTCCTGCCTTACCGATGCTATGGTAACCCCGACAGAGACAGAAACTTGCTGACATTCCCCCTCGTCCCCTGTGAACATGTGAAACTTCATGTGAACCTAAATGTGAACCTACAGTACACCAGGAGGCACAGCATTCAAGGCCACTTTCTCATGTTAATAACATACGGACAACAACCAAGAAAATTAGGTCTTGGAACACGGAACACATTGCACATTAAAACAAAAGATGGTATGTCTGTTTACACACATTGGAAAACTACTGATTCCCGATTCAGACAAAGCACATTTTTGGGAATATATTATATCTTCTTTCATGGCCACAGTCATGTGCCAAATAGTTTATCTTATCATGGCCGAGACCTTGCATTACAATTAGCCTGTGTCTCGTTTGAATTTCAGCTTGGGCCCCAAGGATTTTCAAGACACACACTTCAATAGGGGCTTTTCATTTTGTAGAAACCGATTTAGCCGGAAGCTTGAGTTGACTTTTACAGTAATGTGTGTCCTCCCAGTAGAGACCCATCTCACTGTTTCCAAAAGTGAGGTAGAAAAATATTAACCTTAATTAGTATTTTAAAATAAACCCTTATATGTGAAGCTAACACAAGTGGACTATTCTATGTGCCAACAACAATAACTTCAGTAAATCACAAACTACCGTCCTAAGTAGTTATTTTAACCGGGTTTAATTAGAAACTGTTGGTCCGTATATTCAACAAGTAGTGGATTCCAACAACAGGAAGCATGGTAACGAAATCAGTGCTCCGCCGGACCCTTGCCTAGCAACCCCAGCGTTGCTACACAAGAGTCCAACAGGAAGACACATGAGCTTAGAGCTGGGGGTTGCCAATATGTCTAAAACCCAGGGGAACGCTCCAGATCAGGGGAGCGGCAGTCTCTAAAGGCCTGAGTCAGTCTACCTTATTGCAAGTCAAGGTCTGAGAGAAAAAGGGTGCTCCGCTCCACGCAAAGAATTACGGCACTGCTGTGATGACGTCATACATCAAGCAATGTCCTGTAATCCAAACGGTTTCCCCTGTTATGATTCAGGATCTGGATGGAGATCAATCCGTTCAGGGTGCCAGCTCAGCCCTTATGTAAACACCCCTCCCACGGTTGCCTCACCCCTCTCTCTAGTAGACTGAGTGCACTAAACCAACAGGCCTTACGACACCTGTGTAGTAGACGGCTCGGAGTAGGGGGCAAACACACCGAGAGAGAAACATTACGCCTACGTCTGACACAAGATCTGAAGGGCTGAATCAAACCGTTGAGGGAGGGAAAGGGGTCTGAAATGTAATTTTCTCTCCACCAGACCATGACTTAATGTTCTACCTGCCACTCAGAATGAACCGCCCCCCGCGTCTAAAAACCTGCAACAATCACTGGGAGAAGAGGAAATAGGAGTTCAAACAGACGTTCTAACCGGCATAGCACCTGTGACCAATCACGTTTCGTTGAGGTCGCACACATTAACACATCCAACCATGGAATCAAAGTTATTATATACGTCTCACACCAACACTCACAGGAGTGACTGGGGTTAATATCAGACCCGGGGGAAATATGGCAGAGTCCAACTTCCGCAACACCCTATGAAACACATTCTTCATCCCACTACAACTCCCATCAGCGGCTTTACTAAGCCAGCAGGCCACACAAGATAAATCACTGCTAGTCTGGCCAGGTGGATCTGGGCAGACCATAAAACTGTTAGGTCTCCAGCCAATCATCTCCGCTGCCACTTGCTAATTAAGTCAATGGAGCAGATGGCCAATAGGCCCGACATGCATTGCACGTTAAATGGAAGAAAATAACACAAGTGCTGTGATTTGTAGCACAAAATTCTCCAGACACCTCCGGGCTTCCGTCCAGGCCCAGAGAAAAGCCTTTAGGCTGAAAGCATGCGTTTGAGAGGAGAGGATTCTGATGTTTTATGAATACAGCCAAACCGACAGATCTCATTCAGTTATTTCATTCTAGAGCTCAACAGGTATAGGCAATATCCAATTTAATCAATATACGTGTTGTTTTACATTTTCTACAAACCTGTCCCAGGGTCAACAGTTTGCCCACTGTAAACAGTGATGTTTGACACCTAAAGGTTATTTCCAGAGAGTATACCTTATTAGAGTAGATTATGACGAGGGCCTTAGTCCCCTATAGCCGTGTCATGTTAACCCCTGCTCGCAATCCGACAGCTACCAGCCACGGCGGACGGGATGCATTAGGCTGACGTTCGGCCAGTACATGGCACAACTGGAACCCTGTGTGTTGCGACTCCTGACACAACCTGATCCAATTTTGGTAAGTGGCTAAGGAGCTAAGGTCTGAGCCACTGCATCTCTTAAGAAAACAAAGCCAGGTCTGTGCCAGAAACGGTCAGCTTAGGGAGGTTGAAAATAAAACAACACAAGCCCTGAACTATGTTGCTGTTTCTTCTCCATCCAGAGATGTTTACAGCAACAAAGCTGAAAACCATCTTCTAGTCGCTGACATCAATCTGCACTACTTTCATGTTTATCGGCAGGACATGCCATTCAAGTTTGACCTTCATATTTCTGTCACTTAACAGAACTAAAATAATTACAACCTTATTACACACTGTGTAGGTCGTTAGGTTACTCATTGATTGTTGAACTGGAAATGTGGCTAATCAGCAAGAATCTTCCTTTGTTTGTAATGGTGAGTGCCTCTACGCCGATCTACAAAGCTGTTATGTTATGCTTCGGGTCTTTGTTGGTTTGTTTTTACTTAAGAATGTCAAACTATGAATGACAAGCCTTTGCAGGCATCTGAAAACACCCTCATATAACTGTGAGCTATAAGGTACCCTATAATTAGTTATGCGCCTATACATTATTCTTAACAACAAAGAGCAAGTAACAGAAATGTAGAAGAGGAAGATCCACTGGGATTAGTAGGTGGATGTTCTAAAACAACCTCACACTTTGATAGCCAGAATTCATAATGTGCAATATGACGCAGATCCTAAATGTATTCAATAGTCAAGACAAACCAAAAGGACTTGTTGAATCTAGTTAGAGCACTTTTCCTTCTTGCTGCTAACGTTACTTTTCCAATATTGCTCTGATCAAGGGAACAAGTACTTTATGTCATTTACCAGAAAAGAAAAGACCGTAGGCCTATATAACTTTTTACGGTGAAAATAAGGGAATTCCGTATAATGTAATATGCCGATCAAAGCAACAAAGAGCAAGCGTGTTGGACAGCGGTCCAGCCCTAGACACAGCTGTCCCCAGCTGCATGAGGCTATCTGAAGGAACAAAGCTTTGATGTGAACCAGAATGACAAAGTTTTGTACTGTTGCCTTACCAATACGATTGCAAATCTTTCCTCCAGATCACTTTGTTCAGGCATGGGGAGCTTCGAGGGCATATGGTGACCCCTGAAGTTGTGGTGATCCATACTCCCTGCGTTCCCCATCTTTGCAGTCCTCCTGTGGATCTTTCAATGCGTAAAAGTTTCCGTTTTCACTCCACAAATCGTCTGACGGCTCAGTGATAAGTGTGTTTCGTTTTTCGTCGGGGCCTTTTGGGTTGGTCAGTTCAATGTGAAGCACATGTGATGAAAGCCGCACATCCGACGCGTCCTACGGGAGACCTCGTGAAGCATTTTCAGCACAGAATGGAACTTGGAAACTTCTCGGACGACCTGCGGACGAAACAAAACGTGTCCCCGCTATCCGCATCTTGCACAACTACGGCTCCACTCCCAGTTGGGAATAATGACGATGTGCATGATTCAGGCTTAGCAATGCCCGTCTGAGAGCGAAGCTAGTAGCTAATCCCTCCAGTGCTGACCAGCTAGTTAAGGGGGTTCACACACAGACACACACACACACACCGCACACCGCACACAATCACATCCCTCTCCACAATGAGCCCATTCAGAGACAAGCCCCCTACTTGGGCGTGCCAAACCCCGTCACTAAGGAGACGGTGTTTTGTATGTTGCATTGTGGTACTTTGAGTCCATTGTGAATCAATAAATCAAAAAGTCAGATTTGATAAACACGAAATGCTGTTTTATTTAAAAACACAAAGGTATATAATCCTAGGATCACGTTTGTTCTGCCCTCTTTAGCCAATGTTGGGATGTAATTTGATATCCTGACAGGGTGGGGTCCACGACTCCACATTAGTCACATGAGGATGACATCAACAACACATTGGAGAAGATCCAGAAGTTATCCAGATGCGCAATGTTGTGGCGTTATTCACTGGACTCTGGAGAAACTCAACACTGGGCGTTAGTGAGCCCCATTAGGGATACAAACACAGCTGACGCATTTCACATTCTGTCTCTAAATGTTGCAGGAGATCTGCGAGCAATGACCATCTTTTATATTTCAGAGTGCTCGAGCTGTGTTCTCTACTGTCACACCAGACCTAACTGGCATGGTTGCATACATAGGCTATATTTTGATCCACCAATGCACAGGCTATTCACCTGTTGGACATGGGCGCAAATGCAATGCCTTTGTGCTTAAAGGTTCATGTCTCAATGGACGACTTGATGAAGTTCTTATAAAATGTGTCTGAGGAATAATCAACATTTCCCAAAAGAAAAAAATTACCCCACTGCTAGACCATTAAAAAAATCATAGTTAACTAATAATTCAAATAAATTTGAAAGGTCAACAGGTTACAACATTGAGAGCAGGACGCATTATTCTGCCGTGTGTGATCATACTAAGTCAACAATCGAACAGTACATCCATAAAACAACAGTGCCCTCTAGTGTACAATAACATGCCTCATTATGAAATAGATAACATTTTTAAAATGAAAGGAAATAATGTATCAAATGTTTCATTCCCCATTTATCTACAAAGCTTGTTTCAAATATACACTAACATTGTGCACTATATTGGGATACTTAAATGTATTGCCTTTGGATAAGGCAATTACGTTTATACCAAAGCAGTATTGTAGGATATAGCAATGACCATTTAAATACTCCAATTCAGTGGCACTCCCCTTTAAATTAGCAAATTTATCAACTGCATTTAATGACAGCCAAAATGTGTGTTGCGCAGAACATTTGCAACCGTGTGTTGCAGCTTGAGGGATTGAAAGTAGTCTTAACATAAAAGATATATCAATGCAAGAGGCTAAGTACCAAACTATATTTATTGTATACAGTATAAGGACAACAAAATTGAAATGTACAATTATCTGTGAAAGATGTTTACCAATTCCACCCAGCATTTGAAGTCGTCTGGCCTCTGCCATTGCTCAGACCAGTGTGCCAGTAATGTCTGATAAAGAACTCACAAGCTCCCTAAAAACAGCGATGCCTCAATGTATAAGTTAGAGTAGAGCCCAACATGTGAAAAACTGATTATTTTTAAAAGAAAGAAGCCAATTGGAGACTAGAGGACTGGACTGTTGCATGATGGCAGCTGGAGGTGGTTTCCCTTTATTTTATGGCCGGAGGATTGAAAACAAACCTGAACTTATCCCTGCTCCAAGGTGACGTAAAGCCATTATAAGTAGTGGGTTCTAAAACCCTGACACACTATACTGTTTCATTCAGAAATCTAGTCATGTAGCATTTTTGGTCCAGGTTACATTAACATCGTATATTATCACTTCACACGGGGAGCGACATAGTTGAGGTCAAGTGTCCATATACATACTTCTCTTTTGTTCCTTTAGTTAAAAATGGAATATGGATAAATCAGACATTAGTTTGACCGTTGTTCCTTAAAAGATGACTAAAATGAGTATGTATATATATATATATATTTAAGAAATCCAACATATCGTCACTCGTAGGGACCATCAAACACCGGCTCTCTTCTACCCAGTAAACTGTAGGCTCCATCTACCAGCACTCAGAACCGCTCAGTTTCAACCGTAGGTACAGAAACCAGCACGAAGCGCGTGATGGCATATTAATCTCAGACATCGCTAACGGACCTCTCTTTGTGTTGCCCTGCGGGCCAACCTTCTCCTGTCTGGAACATGTCATACTAGATAAATAGTATATACTACTTAAGCATTTTGAACACGGTGGCAATGTTAGGATCTGGCCACAACGAAATATCCCTGAATGAATTATAGAGCTTTCAGTTTGGGCGAAGGAAGAAGAAAAAAAATCCAAAACAAAATAAAGAACGACACAATGAAAGAAGAGGACGCTGTTCCGGGGGCAGAGCCCTCTGAGGTTTGTCCATGGTCCTCTTAAGAGGAGGAGCCTCCCGTCTGTTGTTGAAATACATCAATTGTGTCTTCGTCCTCCATCTCCAACTGAAAAACATACAAATAAAACTCTAAGACTCGGAACACAACCATATAATAACAGACGCAACAATACAGCAATATATCCCATCTATATGGTATTTAAATCTGGCACGTGACAATCCACGCATGTCCTTCAAACTCCTTTAATATTTGTATTATATAGGATGCCAAATTCATAAACATCCGTCTACAAAAGAACAGCTATGTGTTGTGGGCGTTATACCTAGGTAACCTACCCATCCCTTCTTCAAGACAGAAGGTAGAAAGCCAGTGTTGTCATACAAAGCACCTTATAGCAAAAGCAAGTTTAGGCAGACCTAGATGTCGATAGCAGTACATGCGTGACTCGACACTTAATTTCAGTTGCCAGAGAAATACAACTACAGCATAGAATCACTATGTTAAAAGAAACAGTAAGGTTATTTTGTGCAGGACCATCAAGTATTAACAAACGTTTTAAAGAATTCTTGGCGATAAGAAGAAAGCACAATATTAACAGGGAATTGGAGTCAATGTGGACATAAAACATAAAACGAACCACAGTTCCCTTGCCGTTGACATCAGGTGAAGACTAATCGTATTATCTAGTAAACCCGATTCGTTCAGCTGAGAAAGTAGGTTATGATCCCCAACAGTGAGGATCCATTACCGAGACCTAGCTGCAGTGCACACCCACAGTGCTGTGTTATTTTTAATAGGAGCGATGCTTGCATTCTACATGCAAACCCCAAAGACTGGGCAACAACGAATGCTTTACCAGCCCCTGTGTTAATACAGCCGTTTCTTATTAGAATAATACACCTGCCTTGGGGTAAACTGTCAAGCAACAAGTAAAGAGCAATACTTGCTCAGGTGCCAAGAGGCAAGACGGTACAGATTGGGGTGAAAACATATCAAAAGCTTACATAAATTCAGCACTGCTCATTTTCAGGTTAAATTTCAAAGAACTAGTCCTTAACTATTGTGTGGCAAGTTTCCTTTGCCATTATTTACCCTGATATTATAATTAAATGAATAAAATAAAGGTGTGATAAAATGTGTGACTACAATTTTAGGCCAAATGTTGACAATGGGGTCAATGTGCATCCTTGAGCAAGACTATTTTGAAGTATACACTTTGTGGTAATTCAGCGGCAAGCCATTGGAAAATGTAAATCAGTGACTGATTGAGGAGTGGGCAATACATTCAACAACATTGCAGAAAACGACACAGGATAAAGTGTTTTTTGACATGGTCACCAACCTGTGCAGGGGTATCCGTCTCGTTGATTGGCTGTCCGTCAAACCTAAACCTTATCTGACGAATCGCCAAGCCCTGCAAAACACAAGACAGACAAGATCTCAAAATTCAACATGAAATATAAGACAAGGAGCTGGGAGAAATGTTGACATGCGGTTGTCGAGGAAAAAATACAGAAAAAGTGACCCTTGAGTTTTAACACGCCAGCCAGTCAGTTTGACGTCATCACTGTAGTAGACCCACCTGTCGTTCGCAGTATGCCTTCATTAACTTGCTGAGCGGAGTGTGCCTTTTGATTTTGAACTGTACGACTGACCCGTCTTGACCTGCTACTTTAAGATTAATGTGGTCGTTCTCCGTCTTCACACCTTCCTAGAAACACACACAAACAAGCTCAGCATCCCATGCGCCACGACCTGCACTTAAGACCACCTACAGAACGCACACAGAAGGAACCCCTGGAAGTCCGCAGTAGAGGTGCGCACCACTCATCTGCTCCAGGCGTAAGATGCGCACCCAAGTCGCTCCATCGGACTAGCATAGCAAGCTAGTCCGTGGTGTAACTGGCGCAGAAAGGCACAATGGCGCAAAGAAAAACACTACAAATCGTTCATTTACCAAACATTTATGGGTCAGCAAACATCAATATAGTTGATCATGTGTAAGAAAAATGGTTTCGTGTAGAATAAACACATCACAATGCAAGGATGTTCGCATATAAAAGAAAGATCCGCACATTGGTCCACCTTTGTGTTATCGGTCTGCCCGCTCAAATGCTGCGCTATCTGGAGCTGGTTAGCTAGGCTAGGTTAGCAACAAAGCTCACGTTAACTCACAAGGGACAGTATTAAACAATAATTACACATGCACAATAGTTTTTTCATGGAAAACCATCACTAACCTTTGGCTTTTCTTCAGACATTGTGCAGTTTTCCCCCAAGACCTCACTTCCAATGTGAAAACGGATTGCTATCCAGGACGCTGGTAGTGTGTTAGCGGGTCTACAGGCGGCTCTTCCTCGGTCTGCTAGGTTTCGACCGGGAGCGCGCACACATTTTGAAATTGTGATTGGACCACTCCGTGTCACGTGTTTCGTATTTTTCGGGAACGCGGATACGTTTGCGCGCAAGCACATGTTCGCGTACCCGTGAAGCAGACTAAACAGACTGGGACTATTTGCACCACTCTTGAACAACTCCAACTCCAAACACATTGTTAATATAAAAAATAGAGTTGTATGCAAGTATTGTTATGTTTAGTAGATCAAGGAGACAAATATCTTGAGTATACTGTATTTATGTGGAACAGAACACTTCAGAACAAACCATGAATGTCAATGATGATCAATCTAAAACTGGATACAATCACAAACATTATTTTATCTATACCATTAGCGCAAAAGTAAATGATAACGCATAAGGATAATGTGAAATAGCAGTTGCAATTCACATTAATAATTGCTACTACTTATACATCCCAATTAGATGAATTTCAGAGGGACGACAGGACACCAGTTCATATATGGTTTACTAGTATTGCGCCAAAGTGACAGGTCAATATTAGGCTTTACCGTTTTTGAAAATGAAACATTCAGAACAGAACAGAAACCGATGACTACAGTGAAAAACATAATCACATGATATCTATTTAAAGATGCATTAAAATGACATGGGATTTAATGGAGTGCATTTTCAATTTACAAGGTTCTACATCCGCTTGATCACATTCTTTATCGGTAATTGACATGAAATAAAAATTGAACATCATAGATTAACACATTCTACTTTATAGGGATGATAATCCGCAGGGACCTAATGATTCAACATCACAACAATTTCTGATTAACGACACAATATGTATTGCGATTCTGATACTATTGCGATTTCTTCTCCTGGAATGTTTCTTAATTGTCTTCCATGCGTGAATAAGGATTCCCCTTTGCAAGACCTTTGAAAAGGGATACAAAATGAGACTTTTTGATCTTTCATTAAGAGCAGTGTGAAATATTTTTTACTGCTTTCATTGCAAAGTTTAAAGTTTAAGTTTAAAATAATTTAAAGGGGTGATATTTTGCCACAAGGTGTGAGTGTGATTAGCCATTACAAGCCGTTTGAAAATCTGCCTATTTCTGTGTTTTCTGTGTTTTTAGACAAAAGTGACAGTGTCCACCTAGTGTCCACCTGCTGGCTATATCAGTCTACCAGCCTACCCAGTGGACTGTAGCGAATGTTACTTATCTATCCAACTCTTTTCAAATGGCTTGTAATGGCTAATCAAACTCACACTGGTGGCATAATATCACCCCTTTAATGAATTATTTAGGTAGTGTAGGTTAACACTTTTGTCAAACATTTATCGTTATGCATTTATTTCTCATTTTATCTTGTCATATGAAGTGCATTTGGTTAGCAAACATAGCAAATATTTAAAAAAAAATCAAATACACTACAAAT